>BHFT01062043.1:43332-57739 GCA_004320025.1 Laticauda laticaudata
GGGGGGGGGGGGGGAGCAAAAGAAAAATATGTAAACGGTGCTAATGGGACCTTCAAGTGGAAGGATATTAACATCAGAGGCACCTTCAGTTTCTGATGTTTTGGTCAACATGATGAAAACAGCATTGTGCCACTGCAATGCAAGCAGATGTGTAAAAGGGGCAGAGTTCCATCATGATGGATAGGCTCTGCTTTCATTATCCTTCCCCCCCTCCACCCCCACTTGACCTCCCTTGCAGATACTTCTGACTGTCAGAGTCAGGCGGAACACTTAAATGTTCTTCGGCTCTGGGTACAATGCAGTGAAGATCTCTCTAGCCAGTATTTTATTTTACATTTTGTTAGCATCTGATTCCATATATCTGGAAATAAGAGATGTTTACGCATGATTCAATACCAAAATAGCAATAAGAGTACCAATAAAACACTGCATCCTAAATACACCTAACGATTTGTGTACGGGAATCTGGGAAAGGGCATGGCTCTCTTGCAACGTGTCCTTTGATGAGGGAGTTTCCATGAAGGTGTGCTGCTTAGCGTGATATTCCGAAGAGCTGTGGTTTTTCTAAGTACCTGTGATAGATGGAGGAATTTTTCTTCCCCTTACCCAGATTCAGCTTTGGGAAAGGGGTTAGTTAGTGCCTCTTGAACTGGCGAGGCTTCGAAAGAGCAGGCACATAAATGACTTCATAGAGAAAACTCTGGAGAATGGACAGAGCAGCTTTAATGTGCTAATGAAGGGAAGACCAGATGCCAGAAATGATCAGAGGAGCTCTTTGTGAATCTGTCTCTTTGAGATGGCTGAAGCCTCTGTCCTGATCACTGCTGCTGCTGCTGCTACTCACAGGCTGGGGAGAGACACTGAGGCTCTTAGTGAGGTCTTCCTTGCCTTAGCTCAGCAAAGAGCCCTATAAATCAACATCCGAATGCTGATGAGGGTAACTCATCAGGGCAGAGCAAAGGAGGAAAGGCAGTTTAGATCTATAGTCTGGTGTACAGAACTTTTCTGCAGGCATCTGGGTAAGGCAGATGTCAGGAAGATGGACTTTGACAGCTATCTTGAATTCTGAGGTTTCTGATTATACATCCCACCATCCACACTGACTTGCCCTGCTGATTGAGATTTGGGGATAAGTGGTTCAAAAGTACTGAAGGGCATCAGATGAACACATCAAAGATGGAGGTAGGCATGGAAGTGGCAACTGATTTTACAGTTCTGTACTAGGTAAAGGTTCCCCTCGCACATACATGCTAGTCATTTCTAGGGGGTGGTGCTCATCTCCATTACAAAGCCGAAGAGCCAGCGCTGTCCGAAGATATATCCATGGTCATGTGGCTGGCATGATTAAATGGCGAAGGCGCACAGAATGCTGTTACCTTCCCACGAAAATGGTTCCTATTTTGCTACTTGCATTTTTACATGCTTTCAAAGTGCTAGGTTGGCAGAACCTGGGACAAGTAACAGGAGCTCACTCTGTTACGTGACGCTAGGGATTCGAAACGCCGAACTACCGACCTTTCTGATCGACAAACTCATTGTCTTAGCCACTGAGCCACCATGTCCCTATAGTTCTGTACTAAGTCCATACAAAACAGAAGATTAAAGACATTGAGGCAAAGGAGAAGATTGAGATTTTATCATTCACAAGATCTGTCTGTTTAATACGATTGAAATGGACAAATTATTCCTTACAAATGAAAGCAAATATACATTCCCCAGGATAATATTGCAGGATCCAATCTTGGTCGGTCACCAGCACCAGAGTCTTGTCTTTTGACTAGAGAGAAGTTCCCCAAAGATAGGCTCCAGTATGAGTCCGAAAGCTCAGAAGACAAAACCTCTGGTCCTGGTGACTGACCTAATTTGGATCCTCCAAAATTATTCCTTAATCCCAAATGTTTGAGAACCTCTTGAAAATTTGCATTGGAAGAAAGACTCCACCTGTCTTAGCAGCAACATTCCACTCTTCCTTAGGAGATTTAGTTGGTCCCCTCTGGAAACTACTGAATAAAACTTTTAGATCAAGTCTAGTTTTCATATTATTAGGGTGATGGACTAGCTTTTCCTCTGCACATTTCCCTTATTTTTCTTTAATCAGACTTCAAATTTCTTTTAATTTGATGGTGAAAATGTGCAGTCTTATAATATGTTGAATTATGGCTCATAATTTATAATTGTGCTTGATAAACCATGATTATATTTCAAAAATGATGTAGGTGATAATGACTTAAATCTATCTCGCTTTACTTATTTTATTTCATTGGGTTGGCTTAATATGAGCACATCTTGGACAAAACACTTTAAAATGCTTTTTTATGTGCGCAGTAGTCACTAATCAGATGACATTTTCCATTTGTTAATTGTTGAGAAGATAACTTGTAATATCAGAATCAGAACAAAGCTGGAAGGGATTTGGAGATCTTCTAGTCCAGCTCTCTGCTCAAGCAAGAGATCCGATTCCATTTCAGACAAATGACTGTCCAGTCTCTTCTTAAAAACTTCAAATGATGAAGCACCCACAACTTCTGACAGCAAGCTGTTCTACTGGTTAATTGTCCTCTCTTGTTAGGAAGTTTCTCCTTAATTCCAGGTTGCTTCTCTCCTTGATTAGTTTCCATCCATTGTTTCTTGTCTTGTCCTCTGGTGCTTTGGAAAATAAATTGACCCTCTCCTCTCTGTGGCAGCCTCTCAAATACTGGAACACTGCTATCATGTCCCCCCGAGTCCTTTTTTTCTCTAGACTAGCCAAACCCAAATCCTGCAACCATTCTTTATATCTTTCAGTCTCCAGGCCTTTAATCATCTTAGTTGCCCTTCTTTGCATGTTTTCCAAAATCTCAATATCTTTTTTGTAAAACAAAATATCTTTTTTGTGACCAAAACTGGATGCAGTATTCCAGATGTGGTCTTACTAAGGCTTTATAAAGCGGTACTAATGATTTACTCTTCTACCATAGAGATCATGGTAATACTGTAACTGTGTGGGAATAGACACAAAAATACGTCATACCAGTTGTTAAAATAAACCCAATAGGAGCATTGGGATTTAAATTAATAATTTAAATCTCATTGATTTCAGTGGCTTTATAACGAAAAGTGCTACCTGACAACCTCAAAGGTAAAGTACCAGGACATTAATATGCCTCAAATGTAACAATGTTACCAGTTCATTGTTTGTTTATTGTACCTTAAAATTAATGTTCCCCCAGGTGACTGGACGAATCTCTGAAGTTTTCTTTGCAGGATTTCAGAAGTGCTTCCTAAGGTATGAGAGAATGATTGGCCCAAAGTCACCCAGTTGGATTCATGCCTAAAGTGAGATGAGGACTCACTGTCTCCTAGTTCTCCTAGTTTCTAACCAGGTGCCATAACCACTATACCACATTGACTCTTTCATCAAAATCATGTAGGTATAAGGAATAAGTCAGGAAGTATTTGTAATAGGGGTTGGGAGTTCTTGTTCCACAGAGAGAAATGTCAGCCTGGACCTTACTGCAGAGCAGAGGTTACCATTTCCATTGTTTATGCATGGTTGAAATCAGGAGGAACTTCAGCAAAGTACTCTCTCCATATTTGCTGGTAACTAAAACTAACTGAAAAGAGAGAAAAAATGAGCATCAGGTCTTATCTTCAAGGAATTCCTTAAAAATCCTTTCCAAGTTTGTATTGTTCAAATGTCTCCATGAATTTAACCATGACCAAGTCACCTTATATAAAGAGACTTCTTTTTGTGCTTGTTTTGTTACTACAGCACCCACTGTTTTTTACTCTGTGGAGACTAGCACAGTGCTTGAGCTATTCTCTCCCTCTTGCTTCCTCCTTTTCTTCTGGTTGCCTTCAGCTACAGGATTTCGGTAGCTGGTCCATCAACCTTTCAGCAGCTTAGGACTTGACATTTCCTTCTCTGATAACTTGCTTTTGTATTGCTTGTGGCTTTGTGAGCAATATAAATGGAGAGAGTCTCCTGGGTTTTTGTTGCTAGTCACCAATTCTATTCTTTCACCAGAGCTGCTAGAACAAGCCAGGTAGCAGAACTGACATCTCTATGAGAATTCAACAACTTTTAGGTGAGAATATGTGAGATCTGGTGAGATTTTTGGCTACTTTAAATTAGTGGATCAGTTTTTATTTTTATTTTAATATTTTAATATGGCCATGGAGAATTACATAATGATGTACAAATAATCTTTGAGTGATGACAGTTCACTTAGCGATTGTTTGAAGTTATGACATAACTCTCCCCCCCCCAAAATACTTGCGACCCAGTTTCGAAGTTACAAATGTTTCAGCACCACAGTAGCACTTACGAACGTCCATAGAGGCACTGCAACATTCTCCCTGCCTATTCCACACACACATACACCTCAGCCAGGTTTTCCTAGGCACTGGGCCTGTTGAGATTCACTTACCTTGCAACTGTGAGGTGGAAGCAGATAAAAAAAACCACCAAAAGATTCGTTGAGGTTTTATTCACGTGTCTGCAGAGACGGGTTTCCTCAGGCATTGAAGGAACACAGAGCAAAATTCAGGCAGCATTTTTATACCCTAACTGTCCGCCCCCTCGTACAAGGGCTTGGCTCACATTCTTTCTGTTTTCAAATTGACACATATATTTTGAAGGTTCATACTAGCTCCCTATCTAGCAAAAGCAGTTACACGGTATCTGACATCGCAGCACTTTATTACAATTCCCCATTGTTCTAGCCTTATCTTGTTTTTTCTCTTGTGCACAAACTGGAACACTGTCTTATTTAGCAGAGCTACTGAGTTTGAGACACACTTCCTTATTCAATTCAATGGGCCATCCAACATGACTTCAGTTCTGCTCACACAACAATCTAGTGAGCCATTGGTTCCTGCTTCAGTGCATTTGTGGAGAACAGAGGCCTAAAGTAGTGTATTTATTCGTACATAGTGTACAGACATAGTGTACAATGTCTGATTCATCTCACAGCAGTGTCCAACAACAGTCAGCCAGCATTGATGGATTCCAATTGCCCTGATACAGTTTCTCCATTGCAGTGATGTTCTGGTGAAACCTTTCACCATATTTGTCACTGACTTCACCTAGATTTTCAGGAAAGAAGTCCAAGTGTGAATGCAGATAATGATTCATCAGTGACACATTGCACTCCATGGTCTTGTATGTTGTAAGGAGTTTGTAGCTTGGTGCTCTATAATTTCCAAGAAAATTCTCAACAATATATTTTCAATGCCTTCCAGGTGATTTTCTCTGGCCCCACGAACAGATCTTTGAACTTCTTGTCATCAGTGACATCTCTGATTTGCGGATCAGCAAAAATACATTCCTTAATCTTAGCATCAGTTATTCTTGGAAACATCTGTCTCAAATAATAAAAGTCTTCACCTTTCTTGTTTATCATTTTTACAACATTTTTCATCAGTCCACATTTTATGAGATGCAGAGACAAAAATATCTTCATTCGGTTAACAAGCGGTTCATGTGCCATGTTTTTCTGTCCTGGAGTCAAATTCCTTCTGAGTGGCCATTTGTTTCTAATGTAATGCAATTGTCTTGCATAGTTGTCTCATTCACATATGTAGCAACAATACTTGGTATATCCGAGCTACATTCCAAGCACAGAGTGACTACTTTTAATCCAGAAGTGGTATTCAGCAGGTTCTGACCAGTTCTGGAGAACTGGTAGTAGAAATTTTGAGTAGTTTGGAGAACTGGCAAATACCACTTCTGACTGGAGATTTTACAGTATCCTTCCCCTGCCATGACTAACAAGCCACGCTCAAAGAAACAGTAGTTAAAAAGTTTGAATCCCATCACTGTTTTAATCTCCACAGACATTCCAGTTGTACTTGGTGTACTGGATGTGTTTCAACAACAGTTCCTTGTGTTTGTATGTTTCTTCCATATGTGCAGCACAGCCAACAGCTACTGAAAGGTGTACATTACCAAAACAGAAGATTTCTATAAAATGGTACATAATAGGTTAAATTATAGGTTATTTTCATGATCAGCAGCCAAATGTCTATAAGATACACCAAAAAATGTTCAGGAAGGAAAATATTTGTTGTCTATTGAAATCAGAGACATTCACACACCAGATATTGTTGACCAGGCATTCTTGGTTATTCTCCGTCTCTGAAATTCATCTAGTGCAGGGATCCCCAATCCCTGGTCAATGGACAAACACCGGTCTGTGGCATACCAGAAACCAGTCCACACAAAGAAGCAAAGCCCCATTCGTGGGATGCAGGCAGCATCTGAAACCATGCCTCCTCCAGTCCATGGAAAAACCTCTATACATTGAACTGATCCCTAGTGCCCAAAAGGTTGAGGGCCGCTGATCTAGTGGAATGTTCTTGCACAGATTGCAAACCTTTAATTTGAAGTTCACATATGCAGCCAATTTTATTAAGGCAAAATCATATTTACAACATGGTTCTCTTTGTTAGGCATGTTAAGTGATGTTTTGCGGACATAGCTCTATAATAGTGAAGAAATCTGAAGATGTAGCACACTCCTAATAAATGCATTCCTAGAAAATACAGTATATGGATTAGGATTCACAGAATGCCAGGGGTGAACAGAAGGGCTTGTCCAAGTAGATGAAGACTTTGTTGAATGTTTGCAGTGAAAGGTAGAAGTCTGAAAATGCCTGACATGCAGCTTACCTATATGATATTGGCTGCTGTGGTTTATATGTTTGCATATACATGGTTGTGGATGGGTGGATATTCATTATTAATGTGTGTACATTTTGTGAAAGCCATAATAAGGCTTATTGGATTGCTTTGTAGAAATATAATCTGTGGATTATTATAAAAATGAATGATAAAATCTAAACTACAGATTTTGAAATTTCATGTTAACATGATTTTGAAATCTCATAGTTCCTCTTCTTCAAAGGCAGTATAGGTGTCAAATGAGGTTGGTGCAACAGGTATAATTGCTAGTTAAGATTAGTTATTCTTAGCTAGCAATTATACCTGTTACATCAAGATCATCTGCCACACACTTCATTGAGAAGTTGTGATCGTGTTGCACATCTATCAAATAATTTCATGGAGGTCAGCATCAGTATTCTTAGTGAATAAATGCCAATAGATTCACAAGGCTTTTCAGAATTAAGGATGTTATTTGTAAAATAGTATCACAGGAATAACCCAATAACTGCAGCTCTAATGCTGATAAATGGACTAATTTGGATTCGGTAATAAGACTCTAATTATTGCTTCCTTAGCATCCAAATTAATGAGAACCTATAAACCAATTTTCACTGGGTGCAGAAGGCAGTGTTCAATGTTTGTTAAAACGTTAATTTGTTAAAGGTGCAATGATGCTGTATCAATGATAGTGTATCAAGAAAGTAAGTGATGTTTTATATTATGTTGGAAAGACTGGGGGGGAAATCTATAAGCTCTCTGTATGCCAAATTTTACATTGCTTTGTTGAACCTGCACATTAGTTTGGTGATATAGATATTTCATAAAAGATCTGGATATTCTTCTCTAGCTAGTAGCATATCATGGCTTTAGATCGTCTGTATATAAACATACTCTATATAACGGGTTTGTGGTCTTGTTGTCCATTGATAGCCAAATCTTTACAACAGATCATTGATGGCTTGGATAGCATCATTGGGAAGCCTCCTTTATCCAGGCAGTTTTCACACATATTAGGATTAGAACTTCTCAGAGTCCCTTGTTAGGAGGAAGGTTAGGAGCAGTGGTGGGATTCAATTTTTTTTACTACCGGTTCTGTGGCTGTGACTTGGTGGGCATGGCAAGGGAAGGATACTGTCAAATCTCCATTCCCTCTCCACTCCAGGGGGAAGGTTACTTCAAAATCCCATTTTGTCCCCACCCCACTAACCTGCTTTCCAGCTCTGTTCTCCTGTGCAGGGCAACAAAAGAAGACCCAGTTTATCAGCTGGGACTCGGGAGGCAGAGAACAGATGGGGACAGGGACAGTCAGAAGTGGTATTTGCTGATTGTCTGAACTATTCAAAATTTCCACTATCGGTTCTCCAGAACGAGTCAGAACCTGCTGAATACCACCTCTGGTTAGGAGGGGTTGAGGGAAGTGTATGTGAATTTATCTTGGTTAACATTGTGTGAGACCCTTAATGCTTTTTATGGTATTGTGAGAGTTCATCAATGTTCCATTTCTTGCAGGATATTGTGGCAGGACTGTTTCTCCTGGTGCATTTACTGAAAGTTCCCTTGAATTACCCTCAGGCACTAGGTATTTTTATATGCTTTTTTCAACACAAGATGTCCTGTCAGCTTCTACTTTTGCAGTGTTGTGTAATAAACATTTGAAGTTGGAAAGCAGCCTTTCCCAGCCTGGCATCTTTCAGATTTATTGGAATACAATTTTCACAACTCCATATAACCGAGAGTCACTGGATTGCAAAACCTTGAGGAGGATTATCGAGACTTGTCTGAGGTAGTTCGATATAACGAGTAAGGAAGATGACCTTGATAGAAATAGATAATCTGTTATCAAAGAAACAAAATAAAGCATAGCTTAAGTCCAAAACAAGCACAAAATATGCCTAAGCAGTTCAAAGATATACCTCTCTAATTCACATGGTATTAGAAAGATAAGGGATGCGGTGGCTCAGTGGCTAAGACACTGAGCTTGTCGAACAGAAAGATGGGCAGTTGGCAGTTTGAATCCTAGTGCTCTGTAATGCAGTGAGCTCCCGTTACTTGTCTCAGCTTCTGCCAACCTAGCAGTTCAAAAGCATGTAAAAATGCAAGTAGAAAAATAGGGACCACTTTGGTAGGAAGGTAACAGCATTCCATGCGCCTATGGCATTTAGTCATGCTGGCCATATGACCATGGAGACGTCTTCTGACAGCACTGGCTCTTTGGCTTTGTAATGGAGATGAGCACCACCCCCTAGATCTGGAAACGACTAGCACATATGTACGAGGGGAACCTTTACCTTTTCCTAAGAAAGGGCATAGGCACAGCCCAGCACAAGATTTTTAGTCATTCTCACCCAAAAATAGTTTTAGACTTCCTGTGAAATTGATTCTACCTGGTGGTACTAAGATCAGTAAAATAGTTGAAGAATGTTTCCATCAGCTGCACAATTTAAAATCTACAAAATGATTTTTGCTTTATTATTTTTTTTTAAAGAAAGCCTGATGTAGAGTGTGCACAAAGCAAACCATTCCGTTTACCTCCTCTGTATTCATTTAATTACATTTATTATTGCGTTCCACCAATTCCTTCTGACTTTTGACTGAAGGATACATTGTCCTTCACCAGTGTTTCTGAAATTTACCTCACTTAAGATCATGCTGTAAAGTGATCTGGCAGAAGATATGCAGCTACCAAATGAGTGTTGCTGCATCCCCACATTGTTTTTAGATTAACTAGTGATAGTGGGAAATAACAAACAGTGAAAGTGAATATACACTATGATGTCCTTTGTGAACCTTAATGGCTAGAATCATATTAGGATGCATATCTTGCAATAATAGGATTTCTGTTCATTTTAATGTGAATTTTATACAAAAAGTGTTTTGTGCATTGAGGTATACAAGATCCCTGAATTATGTTCTTCTTTTTTGCTTTCTATGAGGAAGTTACATGAATCTCTTTGATAAGAGGCAGGAACTCTTTCCCTTTCCTGAGAAAAGTGTGTTTTTCTCTCTGGGCATGTGTTTCTTCCTCCCGCCTTAAAAATTCAACTATATTGTGTTATTCTTTTGAACCTTGGCTTCATCTGTTGGCACGGCAACACTTCTGCATGGATCTGTGAATTCTTGTGAATAAGCCAGTCATCAGCAGTTCATTAACACAACTTCTGGGTAGATTTTTTTTTTAAAGCACATGGGCACATTAAGGGATCATGCAATTCAGATGAAGGCCCCCTGTGGTGTTTCCCATAGTTCATTCAGCATCAGCTTTTAATTGGTATTAAGGCATGAAGCCTCATTGGAAAATATTCGGGACAATTAGACACCTGCCCACAGAACCTAAAGGATAATGTCCCTTTGAAAATGTGTAGAGTTAGACTTCCAAAATAGACATTGTTGTTTCTTAGGTCATTTAACCACAGAATTTTCATTTTCTGAATACCAGCTGATCTGTACTATATTTGCATAGAATGGCCTCAGTATGGTTTCAAAACTTGCAGCTATATATTAAGTTTGGTACATAAAAATTAAAATGCTTGGTGCTAAACCCATATAGTAGGAACACAAAATAAACTTTTGCTTCCCTGTTTAGTGAAAATTAGTTGACATAGAAAAAGACACAATTTTTATATGCAAAATTACAGAAAATAATATGGCAGGTTGTAACTAACCCCCCCCCCAAATCCTCCACTGTTTATTTCGAGTGCAGGTATAATGTCCAGATGGCACTTCTAAGCCTAAACCATCCTTATTTGTGGGAATGCTCCAATACATGTTCCTTTTCAGTTCAAACTTTCTTTAGATATTAATGTTCACCTTATCTTTGAGAAAGATAGTAGGCACGCTTGTGTCTACTATCTGCTCATCAATGTAATCTGCATCTATCGTGTTTCTCATATAATAAGGCTGGGTCTTATATTTTTTTTTTGAGCCCCGGAAAAATGGCTAGGACATCTTTTTGGGGATGAATTAATTTCTCTCCCCCCCCCCATGCACCCTCGCCTCGAGCACCCCGTGGGCAGTTCTGCCTCACCACCAGCCACTTCTAATGGCCGATCATGATGGAGTGTGAAGGGCTCCCTACCCCCACCAAGAGCCTTTGCTGTAGACCCAGGTCAGCTGGCAGGCATTGTCATGGATGTCTGCCGGCAGCATTTCAGCCACTTCTCCGACCTCCATAACTTCCATGATTCCCACTGGCACTGGCACCTCTCTCACCAGCGCTGTCTGGTGAGTCACTCCTGCTTTTCCCCTGTCCCCGTCTCCACAACAACAGGGAAAAAACATTCTGAGATACCTGGGAGCACCACAGGGTGCGTTTTCTTGTAATCCTGAGTGGCTGGTTGGGCATGAGAAGAGCCGAGCGAGCATCTCTGCTACTGCTACCCTTGGTGCTTCAGCCTCGGGCTCTGCAAGTTTCCAAAACTCCTGGTGCACAGCCTGTTCCTGCATTCCAAGCACGCCCAAGCCAAACTGCAGCTGTCCCTCTCTCGCCAGCACTGTCTCCAACAACAGCGGCAGCAGTGGCGGGAACTGTGGAAGTTATGGAGGTGGCTCCCCCACCCAAGAAGTGGCTGAAATGCTTTCATGGTTCCCGCCACTGCTGCTGCTGTTGTTGGAGCCACTGCTGCTGTTGTTGTTGGGGTAAAAGTGAGAGTGACTCAGATGTTGTTGTTGAAGAGGGGTAAAAGTGAGAGTGACTCAGATGTTGTTGAAGACGGCGCTGGTGACAGAGGCGCCAGCGCCAGTAGGAACTGTGGAAGCTCCAGAGGCCCAAGAAGTGGCTGAAATGCTGCCAGCGGACATTCACGCTGCCGCCACCTGCTCATTGACCCAGCCTGCAACCAGCACCATACCCAGGTCTGTAGCAAAGGGGGTAGGGAGCCCTCCACACTTCAGCATGATCAGCCATTAGGAGTAGCTGGTGGCGAGGCATGGCTGCCCATGGGGTGCTTCTAACGGCAAGTCCCCCCTGCCCTCCCCCCCATTCCGCATGTTTTAAATAGGCCTAAATTTTGGGGGAGGGGCAATTTCATTTTATGCCTTGAAAACATGCTGGGACTTCCTATTGGAGGGGCGTATTGTTGGAGAAACACGGTATATTCAGCAGTATTAGAAGAGGTGGTATTCAGCAGGTTCTGACCAGTTCTGGAGAACTGGTAGCAGAAATTTTTAGTAGTTCGGAGAACCAGCAAATACCACCTCTGACTGGAGATTTTACAATATTCTTCCCCTGCCATTCCCACCAAGCCACGCCCACAGAACTGGTAGTAAAAAAATTTGAATCCCACCACTGAGTAGTAGGCTATCTCATCTTTAGGACCATGAGATATAAAAAGAAATGTCGAGAAAATAAAAAATAACAAATTATATGTAAAGTAAGCCCAATAATAAAATATGCTGGTGTGTTGTGCTTAATTGGTGTTATTAATGGGGAAAAATATTGGATGACATTATTAGTAGAATATGCCACTATCACTACTGTGGTAGAAGCAAAGACTGTTGGATTGTTGGAACCTGATCCATCAGGCAACCTTATCCTTCTCCAGCAAGGAAATTACATAACTGTCATGAATGGGCTAGCTCCCTATTCAAGCCCACTGAGGCACAACTTGGGATTGTGTAAGTAGGAAGATTATCTCCAAACCTCTCCCTTTCTAATGGAATGAAAATGGTTTTGTCTTTTTAAAACAAAAACAGAAGCTGGAAACCAAAGTTGAGATGAGAAATGGGGGTCTCCAATAGCCTAGGAATTAACTGACAGAAATCCTCAGGGATCTTGTGAGAAAGTAAGGAAACAATTGAGATCAGAAGAGAAAATTGAGGCATAAAGTGAGATAGAGGGAAGCTATTTCAGGAAATGTTGTTTCTAAAAATATAGACAGAACATTTAGCTAGAAATATTGCATGAAACTATTTTTATTGTGTGTGCTTAAGTCTGATCTTTTTTTCTTCCGGTATTTACACTGCTCAAAAAAAAATAAAGGGAACACAAAAATAAGACATCCTAGATCTGAATGAATGAAATATTCTTATTAAGTTATTAAATACTTCTGTTCATTAGCTAGTAGTTGAATGCTGGCTGACAACCAAAATCACACAAATAAAGTTTATCAGATGGGAAATCAATAATTAGCAATCGCATGGAGATCTGGATTTGGGGAGTACCACTCAAAATAAAGTGAAAAAAAAATACACTAGCAGGCTGATCTAGAACTTTGATTGTAATGTCCTTAAAACAAGCCAAAATATGAGGGTCAGCCATAGTGTTGTGATGGCCTCCACGTGCCTAGTAGTGAACCTGCCCTACACATGAGCTGGACATGCTCCTGATGAGGTGGCCAGCATGTGTCTTCGCTGAGGCGATCATCCTCCCACACCTGGACAAAGCGATTCCTGTCCATACTTCCTGCCCACCACATCTGTGGTGAAACGTGGGGTTTGGGATGGAGTGAGACTGCATCTGTCCCAGATGTTGCTTCAATTGGATTCAGGTCTGGCTGGAAACGGGTGGGCCTGTCGATCAGCTTAATGTCTTCAGTCTGTGCAGGAGGAACTTGCTGAACACACTCAACCACATGAGACTTTGCATTGGTTGTTGCATTAGGCAGGAACCCAGGCGCCAACCACAACCCTAAGCATATGTCTCACAATGGCGTCTGAGGATCTCATTCTCCCGGTACCTGCAGTGCGCCCAGTCCAGGGCTACCTCTGGCAAGCCAGCATGGAGGCTGTGTGGCCCCCTAAAGACAATGCCCACCCCACACGCCATTACTGGACCCTGGCCCAATACCCGGGTCATGGCTGCGAGGATGTTGCACGGCAACAGAAACCGTTCTCACACAGACATTCTCGACCCGTGTCACGTCTTCGGTCACATTCTCAGTAGTTGTGAACCTGCTTCATCTGTTTGAAGCAGCACAGGGCACCAGGTGGCAATTTGCCAATTTTGGATGTCTCTGGCAAATGCCAAGCGTCGACTGCACGGAGTTGCTGTGAAGCACAACCCCACCTGCTGGATATTGCGGCCCCTCATATCCAACCCCCATGGTGTCTGTTGCTCTGAGCTGTTTGAGTGGCCACATGCACCATGTGTGGCCTCACTGGAGGTCATTTGCAGGGGCTCTGGCAGTGATCTCTCCTGTCCCTCCTTAACACAAAGCGTGGAAGTTAGCGAGTCCTGATGCTGGGTGTTGCCCTCCTACGGCCTGCCTCCATATTCTTCCTGATGCAGTGTGCCTGTCTCCTGGGTTGGCCGCGGCTCCATGCTCTGACACTACGCTTGACAGACACAGCAAACCTTCTTTGCCACAGCTCGCATGGCATGTTGCCATGCTGCATGAGCTGCACTACCTGAGCCACTTGTGTAGGTTGTAGACTCCTAGCTGCGAGACCCACTAGAGTGAAAGCACCGGGCGCAGGCATGGTGCAGATGAGTGACCAAACCATCAGCGCGGAAAGCAAAAGAACTTGAGAAGTGGGCCTTCCTCTGCGAGAACGAGCGGCGCGTGTTATTGGGGATTATCTTGGCTAACGCTGCTATGCTTTCCGCGGGGCCTGTTCCGGTATTGTTTTCCATTTGCAACAAACAAAACAGGGCATTTCTTGTTTGGGAAAAAATTTGGATTGTTGGGGTCAAGGATCCAGTGTTGTCTGACCTAATGTGTGGGACAGTTTGAGTTCAAACCAGAGTTGATTGACTTGGATGTATTTATTGTGTCTGTTTAAAGTGTTTTTGTTTTTTTCCTTGTTTCCCAAGTCTCTCTCTTTT
>BHFT01062044.1:0-13569 GCA_004320025.1 Laticauda laticaudata
AAGTAAAATATGATCATTTTGTAAAACATGAATGAATAAAAGTATAATCAAATGATTGATTAATAATGATATTAATGCATTTAATATTTGATTGAAAATATGAGATTATATACAATGTAATTATCATTGAAGACTATGAAATGGAAACACAAAACAATTTGTAAACCAACCATCACACTGTATGTACATATATGGAAGATGACTTGTTTTTATGGTTTGTTTGTTTATGTTTGTTTTCAAAACCAATTTAAAAAAAAAAGAACAGCTTTTGAATTTCTAGGTTGGTAGGAGCTGGGGTGAGGACAGGAGCTTAGCCCATCACAGGGCGCTCAGATCTTGAACCTGGGCTGCCGACTTTCTAGTAGACAAGCTGAGCCACCATGCTACCCCTTAAGTCAAGGACCACCTGTAAAAGGAAAACGAAGAACGCTTCCTGACCCCCACATTAATCAGATTCTAAAATTCCCAAGGTATATTGGCAGCATCCCAGAACATACGTTTTTGATGGAAGAAAAAAGCAGGGGCTTGGACAGTTATGATAATGACTCTGTTCCCCATGACAACACTGCTTATCCTTTGGACTAATAGATCGCGATCAGCCATATTTCCACAATACGTAGCTAGCAGGTGTCAGAGGCTTAGTTTTAAAGCATGGAATCTGTGAGGAGATATATGTGTATAAATTAATGGCAAAAAAAAAAGGACAAAAGGATAGAAGCAAGAGATTGTTCAGAAATGCTATGGACAAGCTTCAGTTTACATTATAGGGATGTCCAGTGCTTGGAGCAGAAGCTAAAATGGTGAGTTTAGATAGGGTAGAGCAATTTTTTTTTTCAAATTTAGCAACTTTTAGATGTATAGACTCCAATTCCCTGACCCCCAGGCAGCCCCCTAGCTGGGGAATTCTGGGAATTAAACTCCGCAGGTTTTAAAATTGCCAAGTTTGGAAAACACTGGGGTAAATTCTGTGCCTCCTTAAAGAAGCATTTCTTTCCCTGAGTCCATACAGTAGCTATGCATTTCCAGGAAAAGATATGCACTTGAGTAAGTGAGGCAGTGGAAGAAGTTGTTTCAGAAACATATTGTTTAACTTCTTTAAAGGAGACCAACATCTATGGCACCGGTATCTTTGCCTGCTCTGTAGTATCCTTAAGTTTGAGATTTGAGATGCTGTACATCTAGTGATCCAGTTCTAAATGACTACTTTATTAATGTTGTTATTCTTAGTGCTGTCCTGCATAAAGAGTTACCTGTTGTAAGATGGGTGGCCAAGTAATTGAATGAATGAATTGAATTGAATTGAATTGAAATGAAATGAATTGAATTGAATTGAATTGAATTGAAATGAATTGAATTGAAATGAATGAATGAATGAGCAGGACTCTCTGGTTTTGCACTGTAGTCACCTTTTTCTTACAGTGAAGCTGTAAGTGCATGACATGACAAGGGTTTTTTATCAACTGGCTTATTTGCAGAACCTGATGAGGATAAGAGCTAAGGAGGGGGGTCTGGCCCAAAGTGATCCAACTGGTTTCTGTGCCTATGGCAGACTAGAATCTTGATTTCCCTGCTTCCAGCGTAGAACCTTAATCACTGCACCAACCTAGTTCTCTCAAGGAATGCATTAATATATCTATTACAAGTGCTACCCCTGCAGTACTAAATTAACAAACCAGAAGCTGGCAGCTGGGATGGCATCACCTTTCCAAACTGCTTATTTGACACTTCAAATCTTGGGAGCAGCAGATTAATCATTCAAACGAAGTATTGTGAGCATATTAGATAGAGATTTAGCGAGCACCAAGCTTTGCATTTTGAATTTGAAGAGCTCAAAGTTCCTGGCCAATACTTGAGAATAATTGAATACTGTAACATGCTTTCACAGTTTTGTATACAGTCTGTTTTTGTAAAAGGACAATGTCTTTTATGTTTTAAAACTCTGTGACATTTTGCAATTGTTTGATATCTGTATGTGCTGTATATTTCAGTTGGATATCACTTCTATTAGTATGAGATTAATGGGAAAAAGGAAGCTACATATGTCACAAACCAGCCTGAAATCCAGAGGTTTAGAGAATAATGAGACTCACAACAGAGAAAAATGTGAACCATTGACTGAACATCAACTCTGCAAGGGCAGTTTTTCCCTGCCAAGAGGCTTTTTCCAAATCTGCTCTCAAGAACTGTTGATGATAAATGTGAGTTGCTTGAGGAACCCAGTTGGTTTAAATGGTTCTTATTCAATTCAACACTTGCAGAAATTCCCCCAAGTTTAATTCATGATTCCATGCCCAGAATTCTTTTCTTAATGCTTGCCATGGTCTTCCAGTAACCCAAAATAATCTGGTCACCTGTTGCGAAACGTTAAAAAGGCGCGATACAAAAAATTTATGCTACCAGATAAAGACTGAATGCACCAATTATCACATGAAACAGAGGAAAACCTACGCACCAATTCCACCCATGCATTTTAACATTTTGTAAACAACAAACTAAAGAGTCAAGGTCCCATCAACCCCTGATAGGACCTAATGGTAAAAGACTGCAACGAGGACACCATTTAAGCCAACCACTTTAACACATTCTTTGGCTCAGTATTTGTAAACAGCAATGGATCATGCCCAGTATTTCCTAGTCGAACCACAGACAACTACAATGATCTAATACATATTGATTTTACAGAAACAATGTTGAAAAAGCACTACGTAATCTAAAACCATCTCTTATCTATTGGACCGGACGGAATATATGCCTACTTCTTAAAAAAGCTATCCACTGCCATAGCAGAACCTCTAAGCATAATCTTTGAAACAAAATCTTTCAGGACCAGCTCTTGCCTAACCTACGGTCACAAGCCATGGTCATCCCCATCTTCAAAAAGGGAGAGCCCAGCCTAGTTGAAAATTACAGATCAATCTCCTTATGCTGTATCACCTGTAAAGTCATGGAATCAATTATTATGGTCATAGAATCAATCAATCCATTATCCTCCACTTAGAGACAAACAATCTACTCTGCAATAAACAATTTGGTTTCAGAAAAAACTATCCTACAATCTGCAGCTCTTACAACTGCAAAAACATATGGACTACGCAACTGGAACAGGGCAAAACAATAGACACAATCTACATAGACACCTGCAAAGCCTTTGATTCAGTGGTATAACACAAACGACTCCTAAAACTAAGGTCTTATGGTATCTCTGGACAACTGCATAACTGGATAGAAGCATTCCTGTCAAACAGAAACAAATGGTCAAAATTGGAAGTGTCCTGTCAAATTCTGTATCTGTCAAAAGTGGTGTCACCACAAGCCAGTGTTCTAGAGTCTCTTCATACTCTACATAAATGACCTCTGTGATCATATTAAGAGCAACTGCGTTCTCTTCGCTGATGATGTAAGCTGTTCAATACCACAGACAATAATGCCTCCCTTCAAAAAGATCTTGACTGTGTATCAGAATGGTCAAACAAATGGCACTTCAAATCTCAACAAATAATGCTCTGCCTTACATATGGCAAAAATAAAATAAAATAAAATACAAGCTGAATAGTCAAGACCTTGTTGATGGTCCAAGCTCTGTAAAGGACCTTGGAATACTCATCTCTAATGATCTAAGTGCTACAGCCACTGGTAACTACATAGCCAAAAAGACATTAAAAGTCCAGAAATGTTTCACAAGAGTTCTCTACTCCTCTACTCGTTTGCAGAATACCTTATGCCACCAGACTTGAAATTCTAGACCTAGACAACCTAGAACTACACGCCTTTGGTTTGATCTATGTATAGTACATAACATTATATATTGCAATGTCCTACCTATCAGTGAATACTTCAGCTTCAACCAAAACAATACAAAAGCATACAATTGATACAAGCTAAAGATAAACCACACCAAACTTGATTGCAGGAAATACGACTTCAGCAACAGAGTGATCAATGTCTGGAACACTCCATCTGACTCTGTGGTTTCTCCCAAAACCCAAAAATCTTCAACATGAGACTGTCTACTAATTGACCTCACTCCCTTTCCTAAGAGGCCTGTAAGGGGCCATGCATAAGCGCACCAACATGCCTACCGTCCTGTCCTACCGTCCCTGTCCTATTGTTTCTTTTATTTTTCTTATATGTACCCATTTCATGTATTCATAACTATGTACATACATATACCTATTATTTTGTAAATGACTGACAAATCAAATAAATAAATAAATAAAAAAGATGAACCCTCAAGGGGAGATCAGAGCACTTTGGACTCCAAAATAACAAGTTTCCCAGTGGTAAGAGACTTAAGAGAGCTGAGCAAATAGGAAGAAAGGGGGGGGGAGGAGGTTTGACTGATTTTTCCTCACAACAGCAGAATTCTTCAGGGCTCTCCATGCAGTAGTCTTGCTAGAACTATTGATTTGAGGGAACAGCTGGTTCCAGAATGCCTGAAGCTGTGGTTTGTTTGTTTGTTTGTTTCATGTCCAGATCAAGCCTTAAACTGCCTAAATGAACCTTTTTGACTGTATCATTAGTCAGAAACAAATCACTTTCTGTGCATTCTACTAGTAGCGATCGACAGACCAACAAATAGGCTGGACTCTGCATTCCCCACATTCACACAGGTTGCGGTGTTATCCACCATAACCCCCACTAGAGCATATTGGTATTATTTAGGCACTATTATATCATATTTAGGCACTGCAGCCCTCAACCTATTCACTGTTCTCCAAGTAACATAGAGGAGATCAGATCCTTCAGTCATGTTCTCTTTTTGGATTATTCCTTGTTCCGTAAATTCTCTCCTCCATCTTCTAATTCAGTTTTGCATCTGTGTGCAAAACATCACCTTCAAGAATACTTGTTCTTGCTATAAAAATTTTCCTCGATCTCAATTGATGAGTTTGGGGAATGTATCCATTCAGAGGATACCAGGGATCATTCTCTTGTTTGGTTCTCTTGGCATCTGCTGCTACATCTCTCCTGATCCTAGGTGGAACAACACAAACAAGAGGATATATTTTCTCAATTGGTGTGATTTAAGGTATCCTGTCTTGATGCGTACTGCTTCATTGACACTTGTTTCGCAGGTGTGGATGCGCACCACGCTGGAATAGCATACTTCATTGCAAGGCCAAACCCAATGTCCACAGCATGGATGACTG
The DNA here is from genome assembly GCA_004320025.1 of Laticauda laticaudata. Classification (NCBI taxonomy): domain Eukaryota; kingdom Metazoa; phylum Chordata; class Lepidosauria; order Squamata; family Elapidae; genus Laticauda; species Laticauda laticaudata. The sequence continues at coordinate 5,151 of BHFT01062044.1, forward strand.
AGTCCCTCTCTGCATGTATAATTTGTCAATTTCCAGATAATGTTATCCCTCACACTGACTTTAGCCTTGTTATTCAGTCAGTGTTGTTTAAATGAAAGTGTCCTATCAAGTGTCACACTGAGATACTTCAGTATAGGGAAATACTGAATTCAATTCCATGTAATGTTGAACTTGACTCCCGAATCTCAGTTTTGAATGTGAAAAGCACACACTTGTGTCTTGCTTGGATTGGGCCTCAAATGATTGATAGGATAATTGTCCTAATTTTTCAAGTGCTACTGTGAGTTTTGATAGAAATAGTGAAGCTTGATAACTTCTTCCCTTACATTCTCCTTTCTTCCTGTCAGCTCTTTTAGACAATAAAAAAACAGAACAAGGAAATAAAAAGACCAGAACATATCCCTTTTAGCAGCCAAGATTCAGATAAGCAGGGATCAATACCTGACAATCAACCAGGCAGAAAACAATATTCTAATCAAGGGACCACCAAGGAGGAAGTCACCAGACCTGACAAGACAAACTATTATAAACTATATACACAGGTAGGAAACCCCATACCCATACTGACAAATTGGAGAGTGAAATTGTCTGCAATCAAATATCCAAGCTCAGAGAGTAACAAGAACAGTTCAATAATTCAACTGTCCAACTCTGAGATACAGAAATTATCTTCTATTGAGATAAATAACAGTCAAACAGAATTAAACTGGCCAAGCATTATGGGGGAAAAAAGCTTTAAGCTTATATTTGAAGATGTTTTTCCACAGTTTGATCTTTGCCTTCTTCTACATTAATAAGCTCCACAATTTAACCAAGTTAAACACTTGGTTTGAGTTGCTGTTTGTTTGATAGACATGATCCATGGGCTTAGTTTGGTTCCATTAAAGAAGTATGCCAATTTTTTCACCAAAATTAATTTTAGAAATGCTAGAAGGTATTCTGCACTTTTGGAGTAGAATAAGGAAGCAATTGCCAATAAGCTCCTTCACACATTTAGTAAAGCATAAGTAACATGGGCATTTCATTTTTTTTAACAGAATAACAGAGTGGGGAAAGACCTTGGAGGTCTTCTAGTCAAACCCCTGCTTCGACAGGGAACCCTAAGCCACTTCAGACAAATGGTTGTCCAACATCTTTTTAAAAACTTCCAGCGTTGGAGCATAAACAACTTCTGGAGGCAAGTTGTTCCACTGATTAATTGTTCTGTCAGGAAATTTCTCCTTAGTTCTACGTTGCTTCACTCCTTGATTAGTTTCCATGCATTGCTTCTTGTTCTGTCTTCAGGTGCTTTGGAGAATAGTTTGATTCCCTCTCTTCTTTGTGGCATCCCCTAAAATATATATTTTTAATATTTTGATTGAAACACAAATTTAAATATTTGAAGGATGTCATCTCAGCAATGTTGTGCTTCCCAATACAGTACTTAAAGTCATTTATTTTAGGAGGGAGCTGTCTTTTTGAAAAATGTCTAAACTTAGTTGATCTACTGATCTATAGTGAGCCATCATGCAGAAATGACAGTTCATTATTTTCCCACACCTATTAGGTTTTGTGATAAAATTACATTGATATATTGTGTTCTCTTGTATTTGTTTATTGGCTAACTTTGGGAGGGGATGTTCCTTCTTGATTAAATATCTATTAGTACACATAGTTTATGTATATACTGAATTCTGTGGCAAAGATGCATCTTTATCTCTCTTTCTTGCTCTGTCTGTTTGTAAAAGATGACCTACTTGATGCACCATTACCTCCAGATTGATATAATTTAATACTAATAGAAATTACAATCTTGTGAACTTGTGCCAAAAGATTTCAGTAGCTTTAACCAAATCTTGATTAAAGTCTATGAAAGCAATATGCAAAGCTCCTTTAGGTGACTGAATGTATTTTAAGATCAGATGATAAAGCCCTGTGATGGGATCTAGAGCAGATTAGTCTGATCTAAAGCCCTCTTATGCATCTGGTAAAGTATTCTCTCCCTCAAACATAATGTTTAGAAAAGTCTGGTGTATTTTACAACCTTTCTTCTCAGGGTTAACATAGCTGTAAAGTAAATCTGGCTTCCCCATTGACTTTGCTTGTTAGAAGGTTGCAAAAGGTGATAACATGACCATGGGACAGGGCAACCATCATAAATATGAATCCATTGCCAAGCGTCTGAATTTTGTGACCATGGGGATGCTGCAACAGTCATACGTGTGAAGAACAAACATAACTCACTTTTTTCAGTGATGTTATAACTTTAGTCACTAAATAAGTGTCATGCCCCTGTCAGAATCTGATTCAGAGTGGGAGGCCAAATAGCTGACAGGGAGTGGGAGTGTGGCTCCATTGTCTGTGGAAGAAACTGAATTCAGAGGAAGACTCAGTCCCACCCCCTCTTCATCTTAGGGCATGCAGGGAGGAATGGAGAAGGGAGTAATGTGAGTTGCATGGTTTACGGGGGAGGAAAGGGCCCTGATTCCCTTCATTAGCTACAGTTGGGAACACAGTGTTTAAAAAGGAGAGCTGTGCACAGCAAACTGTTGGGAGGAAATTGTGAATTTATCTGGTCTCATCGTGGCTTATCTGTCTTCTGTCTTCCCAACGGTGTGAGTTTTGCCGTGCTTTCAAGTCTGAAATTCCTTCTCCTGCCTTCTCAAGTTAATTGCTGCAGCTTGGTTTGCTTAGATTTTTAGTTATGGTCTATATGTATCTTGGTTTAACTATTTCTCCAGTTAAAGGCTGTTCCTGAGAGAGTTTTCCTCCAGCCAAAGGAAACCTGGACAATGGGAACAAAGTTGGAGATAATAAAGGGACTCTTCTTCCTTATTTGATTGTGTTGCCTTTGTGCCACACTGGGTCATCACAATAAATGTGTAAGTTGAGGACTACCTGTATTTCTTGCTCTTCTTGAAAATGGGGATAATTGTAGCTAAGTCCCACTCTTTGATTATACAAGCCAAATTACCAATGTGCAGTATGTAAAGGTGTTGAATTATTTTGAATTAGTTTGGGAGATTCTGAATTCTTCTTTGGGACTTTCCTGGGTTCCAGCTGTTCCATTATTTTATTTATACACTTTTCTCTAACTAGTTGCCGCTGCTGAAACAATCTTCCCTCAACATATGGAGGACCCCAAACCACTGCTATTGTGAACTGCTTTAAGTTAACCCTCCTTTTACCACTAATAATGATTTATAATGCTATAACTACTAATGCCTCTTGAGAAGAATTATTTGTGAATAAGGGCACTCAATAGATCCTGCTTAAAGGACCTGTCAGTGCCAGAAAGAGCTTTCTTTGCAAACAAACAGCCCTGATCAAGCTAATGTTTTGATCTGTGCTGGATAACCTGTTCCTGCTTCATGTTAAAAACATTGTACTTTAGCTGAACTAAATCCAGCTGTCATAGTGTCAAAGCGCTATTCATCTGGGTGCTTTGTAGTAGTTTTGGAGGAGAATTCAGAATTCACAATCTCAATTGTGTTATCTGTGAATAAGACATATGGACAGTTTGCAAATCCATCTTAATTACTGTACATATGTATTTTGTTTACTTAAAGCCTTCATATCCTTCTTACTCTTATATCATTCTTATTCACTAAAGATCTCTGGATGGATTACAAGAATTAAATGTTAACAAATAAAAGCATTTTTCTGAAGCACACACACACAAAATAAATAAACAAAAGAGCCTCAGAAGAAGAAGGTCAAAGCCATAACCACTGAAGTTATATAAAAGTTATGAAAGAGGGATTAATTTACATGACTGGTAAAAATTATACACTGAAGACCTTCCTACCAGGGTTACACAAGTAGTTAGCAAGGAACTCCTTTGAAGGGAGCTCCAGGGCTTAAGGGCAGCCAGCAGAACAATTTGCTCTTGAATCCCAACCAAGCAGAACTTGAGGATTGTTGGGAAATGAGGGCAATGAGCCCTTGGTTGACTGGTATTGATCAGTTCCATGGACAGCTTTGGTCATCTCCAGACATAATGCCTTCAAACAGAAGCATCTGAACCATCTTGCAGATTTGCTGACACAATCATAGGAATATACAAGTACAGATAATCTTCGATTTACAGCAGTTCATTTAATGACAGTTCAAAGTTACAACGGCACTGAAAAAAGTGACATGGCCATTTTTCACAGTTTTTCACGGTTATGACTCTTTGCACGATCGTGTGATCAAAATTCAGATGTTTGGCAACTGGTTCTTATTTATGATGGTTGCAGTGTCCCGGGGTCATGTGATCCCCTTTTGCAACTTTCTGACAATTTTCTGATTACCTTTTGTGACCTTTGGATGAGGAAGTCAGAGTCACTTAACAACCTGGCTTCTAACTTATCAATTGCTGTGATTCATTCAACAACTGAGGCAAGAAAGGTGGTAAAATGGAGCTCACTTAACAAATGCCTCATTGAACATAAATTTTGGGCTCATTTGTCATTATAAATCGAGGAGTACCTGTATTAATGAGTTTATCGTTAGGAAAATGGTTAAGTTAAAAACTTTACAGGCAAATCATTTCTTCAAATAATTCCTAATTAAAGTATACTTAAAAACAAGTAAAAACAAGTTAAAAAACAATCAAGCTGGAGCCCCTAACATTTGGCTTGTACTTTCTGTGTATCAGAAAAATAAAGTTTTATATCTATGAATGCTAACTCTCAATAGCTAAACATAGCCTAATATAAAAAGAAGAGGAGTGGGTTCATCCACTGAAAAAGTTGGTTTTCAGCCATCCCATAATGCTTTACCTCTTCAGTCATTCTCTTCAGCTGTGGTCTTCAGTCATCCTTTAACAAGGACCCATGTATAGTAAGCTTCTGAACCATTATTTAATTTCATCAGCAAATGATCATAATCTATAAAGCCAAAAGTAGCTTGAAGCTTTGAGATATCAGAGGACCTGCCTTTTACTCTCCATAGCTTGAGAACTTCTAAGAGATGCTTCTTTTGGTCCCATCAACATGTAAGAACCTTTTTGACGTGTGATGGCACAAAGGCAACACAGTCAAATAAGCAAGAAGAGTTCCTTTAATACCTCCAACTTTTCCCCCAATGTCCAGGTTATCTTCAGCTGGAGAAAAATTCTCTCAAGAACAGTCTTTAAGTGGAGGAAATTCAGTCAAAAAAAAGTACATATAAACTGTAAATAAAAATCCATACAAATCACACTGCAGCAATTAACTTGACAGGGCAGGATAAGGAATTGCAGCCTTGAAAGGCCAACAAAACACACACAGTTGGGAAAATGCCAGGAACCCAATAAGACTCGACAATAATAGATAACTCATGATTTGCTTCCATCAACTTTGCTCTGCGTAGCTTTCCTTTTTAAACATTGTGTTCCCAGCTGCAGCTAATGAAGGGAAGCAGGGCCCTTTCCTCCCCCGTAAGCCATGCAACTCATGTTGCTCCCTTCTCCATTCCTCCTTGCATGCCCTAGGATGAAGATGGGATAGCCCTGAGTCTTCCTCTGAATTCCCTCTGCCTTGCTCTAGCTTTCCCCTGCTCTGCTCAGCCAGACTTTGCCCTTTCTCAGTTTCTTCCACAGCCAACAGAGCCAACACTCCCACTCCCTGTCAGCTGCTTGGCCTCCCCCTCAACAGGGGCATGACAGGATGTAAGAGAAAGCTTTTTCACTGGCCACCCACAACTTTTGTTATTCCCTTCCCATGCATTCAATTGCAAAGTCCATCAAACTTGTTTGATTCATATGAACATATGTTTAACATGGGCAGGGTTTTGTATTTTGTCACAGTTTTTGTTTTAAAAATAATGCTTTCTTACTTTTTTTGGTTAGCAAATGTTAATAATATTAAGAGCAGTAATTTGAATTCATTGTAGAAACATTAAACCCAACAAAGCTGTATGACTTAACACTTAGCTTCTGGCATGGCATTATTAAGCCCCATAACTCACTTAGCAAAATATCATTTTACAATTCTCAGAAGTTTGCTTTGATTTAGAAACTAATATATGTTATAAATTGCCTTGTGAATGCCAGTAATTATTTTTGGACTCAACTGAGTAGAGGAGCCATCAATTACAAAAATCCAGATTGTATAGAATAGATACATTGATAATTGAAAGGATACACAGCAGTTTTTTTTTTATGGCAAAGAAAAAATATATTAAAATCCTGCCTCTTCCTTTTTCTGGTAAAGTTGCAAAACCGCCGTTCTATATCCGTGTAATTCAGTGAAATTCAGGCAATCCTAACAACAATCCTAATCATTTAGGAAATTCAGTTCCTAACAATGGAAGAGACTAATTCTGCTGTTTCAGTAAAAACAGTCCATACATGTCTTCCCAGTCAGCCCTTCTTCTGGAACTGGAGTCAAGCCAATAGTTAATTGGTGTGGTTTCTCAAATTTCTTAGAAGTACCCACCCCCCAAAATCAAATTGGAGGGTGCTGTTGATACAAAATCACTAAAGCCCCAACATCTGCAAACAGCCAAAAGCTCGTTTTGTATTTTACACAAACTTGATTTCAAGCACAAAGGAAACAGTCGGAGGATATGTGTAACAGAAAAGATTATTAAAAATGTGGATAACAAGCAACCCATTGTTAGCTATTCTCTTAGCAACAAACCAGAGAAACCATAGGATGTTATGGGTCAGTATTCCTGGAATGCAACAGCAATGTCTCTACCTGACTTCAGCCATACCCGGCAACCCGTGGCTCTGCAGCCACCTGCGGCTCTTTGGGCCCTCTGCTGTGGCTCCCTGTTGGATGATCCCAACACTGGCTGGCCCTTCCCCTCCCTGTCATTCCTCACCTGGCCTGAGAAGGTAAAACACAAAAAAACAGAAATGAGAGGGAGGGAGGGAGGGAGGGAAGGAGAGAGAGAGAGAGAGAAGTCCATTTCCCACAGAAAACACTGGGAGCCACAAAACCAGGGTAGGCATGGTGCACAGGTGGTATTCAGCAAGTTCTGACCGGTTCTGGAGAACTGATACTGGAAATTTTGAGTAGTTCAGAAAACTGGCAAATACCACTCTGACTGGCCCCGCCCGCATCTGTTGTCTGCCTCCCAAGTCCCAGCTGATTGGCTGGGTCTTCTTTAATTGCCTTGCACAGGAGAAAGGAACTGGAAAGCAGGTTAGTGGGGTGCGGAGGGAATTGGGATTTTGTAGTATCCTTCCCCTGCCATGCCCACCAAGCCATGTCCACCAATCCATACCATGGCCGCTAAGCCACGCCCTCAGAACCAGTAGTAAAAAAATTTGAATCCCACCACTGGTGTGATTGGTCGTGGCGGTCATGTGACTGGGTGGGAGTGACACTGAGTTGGCCACACCCACCCAGGGTTTGATGCTCCCAGTGTTTTCTTTTCTATGGGAAACAGCTCCAAGTGGCTCTTTGAGTGTTTAAAGTTGCAGACCCCTGAGCTTTACAGTAGTTACTATGCCAACACCAAACCATAATGCTTGCTTGCTTATTTATTTAGCTCTCTTACATATGTGGAAAATTTCCTTTTGTGGAAAGATTTCATTGGATTTTTGTTTGTTCTAAACATGGTCCACAGTACCTGTTAGCTGTTGCATGCATTCAGTACCAGGTGTACTGTATCTTGAACCATCTCTGTTTTTCCAGGAGATGGCAGCCTTTGTTTTTTTCAGTGAACTTCATTCATATTTCACCCACAGTTTTGGAAGAGGTTTGCCTAGTAGAGTTCTCCATTGTCAGGAATCCAGAACAGCTTTTCCTAATTTAATATGTTTTGGACTATAATCTCCAACTGTAATGTAGGCTGGTCTAATTCTACTATAGGACTAATGAAAGGCAAGAGAACTGTCATACCTTCACCTCTCTTCAGCTATTTTTTGCAGACCAATACACCTCACCACAGGATTTCCAATACAGGTAGTCCTTGATTTACAACACTTCATTTAGTGACTGTTTGAAGTTACAATGGCGTTGAAAAAAGTGACTTATGACTGTTTTTCACAATTATGTCCATTGCAGCATCTCCATAGCCATGTGAACAAAATTCAGATGCTTGACAACTGACTCATATTTGACTGTTGCAAAGTCCTGGTTTCATGAGATTACCTTTTGTGACCTTCTGACAAGCAAAGTCAATGGGGAAACCAGATTCACTTAACATGTTATTAACTTAGCCGGTACAATGATTCACTTAACAACTGTGGCAAGAAGGTTTGTAAAATGGGGCAAAACTCACTTAATGTCTCACTTAGCAACAGAAATGTTGGGCTCAATTGTGGTCGTAAGTCAAGGGCTATCTGTATTTACCTCCATTGGCACAAATATTCTTTTAAAGAGTGATCATTTCTTATAGAGCCTATTATGGGTAAAACTCTGTAAATCAGTCATCATAACCTAAGACATCAAGGCCACCAAATCGTCATTTCCCCAGAGAGGGAATACAAACACACACACACACACACACACACACACAC
>BHFT01062047.1:0-18241 GCA_004320025.1 Laticauda laticaudata
GCAACTCAATCTGCCTGCCTGCTTTGCCTGATTTTGGGTAAAAGTTGCTCTTTTTTTATAAAAAAATTCAATATTTACATGAAAAATTAGAATATTTACATACAAGCCATGCCCACCCAGTCACATGACCGCCAAGCCATGCCTATCCAGTCATATAACCAACAAGCCACACCCACAAATTTGGCCACACTGACAGAACCAGTTGTTAAGAAATTTGAATCCCACCCTAGGAAGACAGTGATATTAGTATTACTGTATTGCTGGTATTGCAGCAACATTGATGCCTAGTGCTAAGGACAGCACAACTATGTTCAAGATTCTTCTCAAAATGAATGAAAATGTTCTATGTAACATAAAAAAACTGTCCAATACTCAAAATTTGCTTTGACATGGGAGGCTTATAGATTTGGATAAGGACCTCATAATGGTCATTCTGTTTTTCTCTTTATGTAAGGAAATATCTCTGAGAGGATGACTCAGTGGATTACAGGTTGTGTAGTTTAAAGATAAAAAGAAAACTGAAATTATGTTAACTTCAGCCTAGATTTTAACAGCAAATAATTGATCACTAAAAGGATGTCTTAGTTCTTAGGAAAGTCAGATAACAGATCAGACATTATCTTTCTGGAGATACTTATTTTATCTCAAATTATGAAATCTAATCTCAAATTTCTTTTTTCCTTCAAAGAGTTATGTTTATCATCTGTAGAATCAGAAGAACTGAAAAAGATGTATCAAGGAATGTCAACAGGGTACAAAAATTGTCACTCAAAGAATAGTAACATAAAACATCTCGTAATTAAATTCCAAAGTGAATGCTAACAGAAAGAGTGGGGTGTGGGAAGTGTGAATTGAAGGAACAGTCTGAGAGTAGGTTATAAATTTAGCCCAAGCAAATTCTTTTATTCTCAGAGAAACTGGTTCAGGTATACATAGGATCAGCAGTTTACTAATTCTTTGTAAAACATAAGATACTAAAACTGTGTTGCTGTAAGGGAATGCTGTAAAGTAATTAATCTAAATTGGTAATTTCTTAAGGGAATTTGTTTACAACCCATTTTAAGTTACTCAATATGAGATTTTTCTATTTCCTGTTGAAATCTGAAAATAATAAATGTGTTGTTCATATATCCCCCATGTTTCACTTTGTACATTTTGAGATAGATAGATCATCTTCCTCATCATTATCTGTCCACTGCTTCTTCCCCATGTTTCCAACCAATATGGTCCTGTGCTTTCTTTTGCCAATTGGGTCCATAGTAACTGCTGATGTCGTAGATCCATCTTATTTTAGGTCTCTTTCAAAGATGCTTTTTATCAACTGGGATCCATTTTATGACTGTCTTAGTCCACCTAACATCAGTTCTTGCTATTGAAATTGTCTTACTCACTTGATATCATATATTTTATTTTATTTATTTGATTTGTCAATAACATACAAGATAATAGGTATAAGTTTAAACATGACTAAGAATACAGGAAATAGGTATGAATAAATGGGGACAATAGGACATGGATGGTAGGCATGATTGTGCACTTGTGCACACCCCTGACAGACCTTTTAGGAATGGGATGAGATCAGTAGTGGATAGTTTAAGGTTAAAGAAGTGAGGGTTAGAGGATGTAACAACAATCGAGTTTGGAGCAGTTAACATTGAGTTTGTATCTGTTGTGTACTCTTATATTGTTGCGATTGAAGCTGAAGTAGTCATTGACAGGTAGGACATTGTAGCAGATAATTTTGTGTACTACGCTTAAGTTCACTGTGGTGGTGTGTTCAAAGGTTGTCCGCCAAATTTTCAGCCCTGGTGATATGAGTATTCTGTGCGAGGGAGAGGAGTTAGTTGTAGCTTAGATACTTCTACTATCGCTTGCATCTTACTTATAAGAAAAACGCGGAGGAGGAAGAGTGAGAATCGTGGGAAGTGAGTGGAAGCGTGTTCACATTTTTCTGTTGTGTAAATGAAGGGGGGGAAGCATACTCAGATTAGGTTTCTATTCTCGCCTTAGCTTTCTTTTGCTCTGGCAACTGCAACCGTTACCAAATATCGCAAGGTCAACGACAGATGCGCTCATCATTACTTGAAGATGCCACATGATATATTACAAAATTTCTTTGAAGTTTCACATTGAACTACTGGTGGGACACTTCCGTATAATTTGTATGTATTTTATATGTATTTACGTGCCTAATTCTCATTAGAACTCTCTGGTTGTACACTTCACTTTCAATAAAAGAATAACTAAAAGATAACTTTTCTCTAAATTAAAGAGTCTAAGTATTTCTTTCTTGGATTTTGAATGGAGCACTGCTTGACATTAGTATTCCTCTCATGAAATACTTCTGGACTCCCTCAATTGTATTAATGTTTGATATACAGTGTGGATTCTGGAGAGATGAGCTGTATTCAAGTATTGGTCTTGCAAAGGTTTTGTATGCCCTAGTTAGCAATTCTATATTTTCAGAGGAGAAGTTTCATAAGATTAGATTTACAACTCTTAATGCCTTTTTGACAATGAGCTCTGGTGCTTAGGTCATTAGAGAGGAGTACTCTGAGGTCTTTGACAAAGTGAGGGTCATCAACGAGGTCATATCTGCCTAGCTTATATTTGGTGTCCTGATATTTTTTTTACCAATGTGTAAGACAGAGCATTTGTTGATCAAGATTTGGAGTTGCCAATTGTTTGACCATTCAGACATATAATCAAGGTCACTTTGAAGAACAGTAGCATTGTTGGTGGTATTGAATAATTTTATACATTTGTTTGTTCTCTAATCCATGTGGAGATCTTTCTTTGTTGTCTTTCCATGGCTCATTGTGCCACTTCTAGCTTTTGTGTCGATTATGAGGTTAGTGTTCATGTTTCACTGGCATATGTTAGAGTAGGTAGCACACACTGATTGAAAACTTTTCTCTTCAAGCATAGGGGAAGATTGTTCTTGAAAATTGTATTTAGCTTACTGAATGCCTACCAACCACATTTAACACACCATTCGATTTCCTTTATTGTATCACTTTCCATTAAGATCCATTGGACAAAATATATGTCGTGGTCTCCTATGTCTAGTTCTTAGATAGATGGATGGATGGATGGATGGATGGATGGAGATAGAGATTCTGGTTATAGATATATAATTTCTTTGGTGAATTTATTAAACATAATCTGGCTTTTTTTTAGGTGTATTTCTAAGCCAAATAGTTTTCCCGCTTTGTGTAGCTCTTGTATGTATCTTTATAGCTTTTCTGGGTTTTATAAGAAGGGAACAACATCATCTGCATCATCTGTGAATCTTAAGTGATTTAAATAGGTGCCATTGATTTTTATTCCATTTTTTGCCCAGTCTAGTATGTAAAACACACACACACACATCTATCTGTCCATCCATCCCTTGGGGTTAAACTTTGATTTTGAGAAACAAAAGAAAAAATGGATATCCATAGAGAATGTACATGAAAGCAGGATGCAAGGAAATTATTCCCAAACATATCCAATTTATAAGGAGAAATTTAGACTAGTTGTGAAGCTGGTTTGGAAATTATAAGAACTTTGTAATTGATATGTTTGCATCCATGTTTATAGGACTGTTATCTTGTAATTGCTATTCTTTAATATTATCTACAATAGTTTCAGCACTATTATTTATTTTCAATAATTAAAATACATTTAATGCTGACAATCCATTGTTTTCTTAGTAGAACAACTCATTACCAGCTACTTCTGCTGCTTCTGTATTGTTCCTTACCATATAAGGCATTGATTCTTCTTTCTCCTCTTCACCAATCAATAACATTTCATTAACCTTTCCTTCCTTTGAATCATAAGCTATAACTAATACACAAAAATTCAACAAACAAAATAAAACATCTCATTAGGAACATACTGTAGTTAGACAGCTATTGGCAGTGTTTAGCACCTAGAATAAATATTTATAAATGTTATTAATAGAGCCAGAAACAAATGATTACAAAGTCTTTTAATTTTCAGGACATTAATATTGGTAGATGTGATAGTTCTCCTTGAGGTTAGAAACTATATAAAAGCACCTAAAGACACTCTTAACACTGTACATTGCAGAATGGATGCAACAGAAAACAGAATATAAGAGAAAATGATCTTGCCCCTGCCTACCAACACATTCTGCTAATTTGGAATCTATCAAGATGACATGGTTTATAGATTTTTTAAGCATGAATGATTAGCTAAAATAATTATATACCAGAAGCAGAAATATTCACTTAATTTGGAACAATGTTTTTGCTATACTTTTATTTAATTTAGCATTTTTTCAACAAAGGGCAAATAAGAGTTCCACACAATAAAAGCAAGTGTTTGAAAGTTGGTCTTTTGGAAGCATATTTTCCAGGGTCTTGTTTTCCTCCCCATTTCTTAAATTGCTACATTTATCGTTATTGTGGCTATATCCATCTTTTAATATTGTTATATGCATTTATACTTCTTAGAAGTAAATTTGCATTCCGAAATAAACAATGAACAACCATAAAATAATTAGAGAACTCTAATGACAGTAAGTACTGCTATTTCTATGGAACTAATTGCAAGCTGTTATGTTATTTCTATTTGCTCAATTTTCAGGCATCAACTTTTACTTTTTCACCCATCCCTGTTCTTCTTACTCATCCTATATGTCTCATAATAAAAATAATTGCACTCTCTATAGCTTTCATGTTTTTTTTTTCTTCCATTCTGTCAGTCTGGTTATTGGAAGCTGCCTACAGTTTTATTGGCAGGATTTTTAAGAGGTGAATTGTCACTTCCTCCTACCTAGGGCTTAGAGAGAGAGGGACCAGCCCAAGGTCACCCAGTCAGTTTTTAAGGTAGGACTAGAACTCACACACTCCTGGTTTCTAGTCTGATGCCTTAAACCTATACCAAATTGGCTCTCTTTCCATGTAATAATTGCCATTAAACAATGTCATCCTACATTACAAATGCAGCATAATTTTTTTAAAAAAATCACTTCATCCAAGCTGATAATAAAAATGTTTTTTCTCATAGCAAACTGAAGTATAAGCACTGTATTCAAGGTTTTCTTATTTATTTATTTATTTGTAATGTGATAGACCACCGTTAACATTAAACTAACATAAATCCAATAGAATAAGTGCTTTCAAGATGTAGCACATTCAAAAATGATATAAATGTACCCCATAAAATCTTTTTTCAGCATAGTTTCTTATATGCCTTAAAAGTTTCCACTGACATCAAGACAAAACAATGAAACTTGATAATGGATATACATGACAGAATCCTAAGTTTCAAGGTCATTGTTGTTTTAAAATCACTTTTATATACTTGTCTGTTTTAGAAGATGGTGCATAGGAAAGCATGACAGTATCTGTAGAAGAAAATTGTGATTACAGGTAATCCTGAACTTATGACCACAATTGAACCCAACATGTCGTTATGTGAAAAATTTGTTAAGTGAGTTTTGCCCCATTTTATGACTGTTCTTGTCACATTTGTTAAGTGTTGCAATTGTTAAGCGAGTAACCCAGTTGTTAAATGAATCTCTTTTCCATATTGATTGTGCTTGTCAGAAAGTCACAAAAGGTGATCACCCCAAGACATTGAAACTGTCATAAATATAGGTCAGTTGCCAAGCATCTGAATTTTGACTATGGGGATGCTGCAACAGTTGTAAGTGTGAAAAACTATCATAAGTCATTTTTTTCAATGCCATTGTAACTTTAAACTATCACTAAATGAACCATTGTAAACCGAGGACTACCTGTAGTAGCATCAGTAATTACTTCATTTTAGAATGTCCTGGAATAAGAAGGGAATGAAATAAACCTGTATGCAAAAGAAATTCATTGAAACTTTCCCAAAGAGAGAGAGGGAGAGAAGGGGAGAGAAGGAGGAGATGAGGAAAAGGAGAGACTTCAGGCAGGGGACTGAGTTCTTCATTAGTAGTAGCAAATATGACAGTTTTTCTTTCCTTTAGATTTATTTTCTGCTGATATAGCAACAGAAGCATTTGCATTTCGGTATATTTTTTTGGATCTAATGTCATTCTGGGATTTGATAGAGAAAAAATGAAAAACATGAAAAAAAGAGGGGGAATATTTATGGAAATTATGCACAGTCTCTTTTTTTCTGAGTGGATAAGAAAATGGGAGAGATGTAATCAGAAAAATGTATTCAAAGACATTTTATTCTGCTCCAGACCATAATTCTGAAAGTAGGCTAGAGTAATTTGGAAAATAATTAGATATCCTTAAGAAAAAATCACTTATGGAAATAGTTAACAAGATAAACTGTGTAGAGAAGAATTGCAGAGGTGAAGAAATGCTGAGATGACAGAATTAGCAATGGACTGAAAAATCTCACTGGGTGCCTTAAGCAAAACATTTATTGATACGAAACAAAGTTGTTTCAGAAGCAAGAATCAGAATTTAAAGATATAAGGATCTATGTAATATTAAGTATTGGGGCCTAGAGACACAAGGGATTATGAAGAGAGAAAAATGGTGGTCATGGGAGGTTGTACAGGAAAGTTGTCAGTGATCTAGTTTCTTTGCTTCTAAAAAGATATATTCACACATTGCATAAAAGGTGAAATATGGTGCTGATATAGAAAGCAAGATGGTCCTATTCTGCACTGTAGTCAAGGAATAAGATTGTCATAGACTGTCATAAAAGCAATATAAATAACACCAACCTCAGAAGTCAATCAAATCAAGGCAGCTTTGCATTTTTAAATGCAGGCTCAGACTAAAATCTGCAGGCAGTGCAATAACAAGGGGTTTTTTGTTTTTGTTTTAAACAACTCATTAATTCAAGAAGCCAAATCACATCTTTAAAAATGGGAGAATCCTAGCTGAAAGGATAGAATAAATGACAATGAGCAAAGTTAATACTGAACAAGGGAGGTACATTGTTAAGAAATGTATGAAACTCTAAAGGTTTATTATATTTTTATCACTGTCATGTAAATTGTTTATATCATGAACATTTTATCATTAGACTGTAAGCTGCCAAGAATCTCTTGATTGTGTGAGTAAAAGAAATAAGCAAGTTCAGATAAAACTCATGAAAATAATTATTAATAATAGTAAAATTTATTGTATTTTCCCATTACCAGAAATAATACAAATACAAAACAATAAAACAGATTTTTTTAAAAAAATTAAGCTTAGCTTAAAATCATTCAGTGTTAAATTGTGGGTGTCCGCTTGATTGTTTAATGAATATATGGAGAAATGTATTACAATTTTGTGCAAACATTCAGATTGCTTCAGATTGAATTTGTACATTTTGACAACTGAAAACCCAAGTTATTTGCCGTCAGCCAGTATTAGATAGATTGTATGATAGGACAAGGAAATCAGCGTATCAGAGACCAAGGAAGTGGTACTTGCAAGAGAAAATAAAGTGAATTATTGCAGATTTTACATTGCAAGTTAGGGCAAAAAACTACAGCAAAATTTGTGTATCTTAGTGAACTCTTTACTAAGATGAGAAAATGAATGAGAAAGTTTAAATCATGTCATTCTGCTACAGAAGTGCTAGCAGAAACATGAAAGTATGTTGAAAGCAGTAGGAATGGGATTTTAAAAGAAATGTGTGCAGAGTGAGAAGATAGGATCAAAAATGAAGATGGGGTGAATGAATTCAGACTGAATACAAAAGAGGATGACCAATACAAATGAAGCAAGTTGAGGTATTCCTGTTATTTATTGAGAGAAAGATTGAAAACTAAACTGAAAAACATATGCAAATGGATTGATAAGCAAAAGTGTGAAAAAGTTGTGGTTGGCAAAATTTGATGAGTTCTTGAGAAAGAAAGATTAGAAAAATTAAAGCACAGAAGGCAGTATATGAAATGACATTGACAGATAATAGATAATGGATGTAGGTACAGTTTGCAAAGATATAAACATATAGAATGTGTGGGATCTGCTACTAGAGTAGCAGAAGCTTAAAGCAGGGTTAGAAAATCATAGAAATCAGAGGACTAACTTTTTCACATGATTCTGGGTCTGTCTGTCTGCCCCCCTCTCTATCTCTGCTAATTATATGGCATAACAATATCATATTTGTTTTCCTTCATAAACATAAGGAAGCCAAAGGTAAGCTGAAGGAAAAACTCAAGGATGTGGTGAATAAAGAGGATAGCCCTGCATTGAAGAGCAGAGGAAAAAATCCACTAGCAAGGCAAAAGTTGGGTGAATAATACCTCAGCCCAGACCAAGAGAGTAATTTATAAAAACACTTCAGCCACCCCCTGCATATGATGAAGCAATCAAGATGGAACCTTTATTTAGCCACCCTGATCCTTGGTCAATTCCCACTCCCAAGATATCTTTAAGTGAATATGTATGTTTGACTTGCAAATACTGAAATTAAAAATGGATTCTCATTGCAAATATGGCCTGTTCATAAGTTTCATATGTAAACATCAGCAATTTCTCAAAAGTGTTACCAAGCAATAATTTTTAATCTGAGTAAATATTAAAGCATGACTAAAGAACAATAGCATTGTTATTTTATTTTAATTTAAGACAAAGTGAAAGAAATCAATTTTCATCCCATCCCATACTATTGGGGTTTATGCTTGTCCTAGGTACCATTCAAAGCTAAGTCTGGCTCTCAGTCCAGAAAACATTTCACACAATGACTAAACATTTCACATTTGACTAAATGTGATTTCCAAATGTCCCTTTTATGTCTTCATAAAAACATGTGACAATTGCATAGCATTCTATTGTCTGTAGTCTACAGTCATCCAGTGAGCAAATAATGAAGAACTTATTGGGTAAATGTCCTAGCTGAAGACAGTTAATTTTTGAAATACTTAGATATACTTAAAAAAAAAAAAGTAGAAAGCCAAGACAGCTGCACAAGATGAAATGTCCCTCCTGGAGACACATGATAGAGCAAGGCAGGGTGACTTCCATAAAAATAAATGAAAAGGTTGGAATAATGTGCAGCTCATTTTGATACAGAAAGATGATGCCAGAAGATGGCTTGTGCTGAAAACTGATATATGACACCATGAAATTGCACACAAAAAAATAAATGAAAATGGTGGAATGATTTCATGGGCTGTTACATGGAAATTTAAAAGCAATCAGACGACTATGAGAGGGGAGAGGATGATAGCACTGTCTTTCTCTTTTTCTGCGACCATTTGGATATCAGAGATAAGTGACTGAGGAAATAACTTTCACTGATGTGTTTTTAATAGTTTGTGCTATTTCTGCTTCAACATTTCTTTATTAGCAGGCCATATAATTTTAAACCTGGTTATGAATGCTTAACCTGGACATCAGCAAGTATTAGATATTCAAATACAATGAGTTTTATGTATCTTTTCTCAAGGTTTTGGCTGTGATTTTAACTGACTGTGAAGTGCAAAGAGGTTGTTTTTCTGGTAATTAGATACAAAGAGAGGTGAAATTCATTTGACAAAGAAACACTGCACAAAATAATTGGGTTTTATAATGTACAAACAAATATACACCTACACACATACATGATGTCTTCAAAAATTGGATTGCTACAACAGAGGAGGAAAAAGCTAGGAGATTATGAAAACTTCTTTTTGAAAACAAATTATTGAGGAATTCTGTCAATGTAATTAAAAAGTTCAGTCTTTATTTTTGTAGGATCATACAGCATCTGAGGAAATTCAATTGCAGCAGTTTGAGAGAAAACATTTTAAAATAGAAGATGTATTATGAGAAGTGTAACTTCTAATAATTTCATTTATTAAACTATGCAGTCCTAAAGACAATGGAAATTGACACTAAATCAGTATAACACCTTCCTCGTAACCTAATTAGGGCACATACTGTTTGTTGCCCTACTGTGAAACTAGTGCGAATGACTGAATATATCTGGACATTATGTGTAGAATTGAGAAAGATATTAATGGAGTAAATAGTAATAGCAATAACATTTAGACTTATATGTTGCTTTACAGTGCTTTACAACTGTCTCTAAGCAGTTTACAGAGTCAACATATTGCCTTCAACAATCTGGGTCCTCATGTATTACATTTTGAATCAACAAACATATTCAATAAGCCATCCAGAATTAGTTGAAAGATAGGCAGTTATATCAATGTTTTAAATAAGCAAACAAACAAGTTAACATCTATGGTTGGTGTGCCAGTCTAATACTAGCAATTGTCTATAGATGACAAGAAACCAGATGGTGTACAGAATAAGGCAGTCCAGGCTAGCAGTGAGCTTATTTTTTAAAAAAATATATTTGTTTTAAATGAGCCAGCTATGTCTAGACTCATAACAAGACTTTTATTGTGATTTCAACTTGCTCTATACCATTCATGTTCAAATCCAGATCAAATAAAATCAATCATTATTATGATAAGGGCCAGCATGAGCTCTAGATTAGCATCTTGAAGTTACCAACCTGAAAAACAATCTGATTGACAGGGTAAAAGGTGGTCATGTTTATTTGTTCATTTGTTTTTATGTTGCAGTTTGCTAGTATTGCTATGAATATATCATCAATATAGTTTAAGCAGCTTACATTTGAAGGGATTATGTTTGATTATTTGAACAAATATTAAAGAAGCATACTCTCTTGTGATAAATTTTTTTGTTGAATTTGTCTGCAAAGTCAAAGAGAAAACTTTTGACAAGAACCTGGATCCTATTAATCTGAAGTCCAGAATTAAAAGTGTATAAGAATATGAATAGTTAACAATGTCATATTTTATTAACAGACAATCTTTTCCTTGTGATTAGGTGTATGTCACAACCATTTTCAGCAAAGTTGTTGTATAATTTTTCTGTTAATATATATATGGGTGGTACATTTAAAGACCTTGAAAAGGTTTTTAAGGATGCTAACCTAAGGTGATATACTGTAACTTCACCACTTCAAGATAAATCATGATGCCAATTAGCTTTTTTTAGGAAACAAACTAACATCAAAGGGTGTCATCTTTGGAGTCATTAATATGTGAAGCTGTGTTGCAAGTGTGGAAGTTGATGTAAGACTTGCTTTGTTAGGCAATATTAATGCTTACAAAGGTCAAATCTTGATTCAAGCCACATTTCAATGAACACTATTAAATGAACTGGGCAGTTTAGGGTCGGTATGAGGTACAATTCTTTATTTCTGTCTGATCTCTGTCAGCTATTGACTCTTATTTGAAGAGTTATATTTCCATTTATTGCTATGATGAATGAAATCATAAAATATCATTTGAGTGCTTTCCATGTTGGCTGAGTCACAAAATCAGAAGTTCCTTAGTGGTATATATATATATACATACATACATACATATATATATATATATGTATGTATGTATGTATGTATGTATGTATCTATGTATCTATGTATCTATGTGTCTATGTATCTATGTATCTATGTATCTATGTATGTATGTATATGAACTCAAGATCGTAGTCCAAACTGACAGACCAAACTGGAATGAAATGGAATGGAATAGAATAGGAATAGAATAGAATGGAATGGAATGGAATGGAATGGAATGGAATGGAATGGAATAGAATAGAATAGAATAGAATAGAATAGNAGAATAGAATAGAATAGAATAGAATAGAATAGAATAGAATTCTTTATTGGCCAAGTGCAATTGGACACACAAGGAATTTGTCTTTGGTGCTTATGCTCTCAGTGTACATAAAGAAAAAATAAAATATATTAATCAAGAATCATAAGATACAACACTTAGTGATTGTCATGGGTTATTAATAAGCAATCAAATCATACTAGAAAGCAAATAAAACAATATAAATTGTAAAGATACAAGCAACATGGTTATTGTCATAAGTGGGAAGAGATAAGTACTAGGAAGGATGAGAAGATAGTAATGCAGTCTGAGTAAATAATTTGATAGTGTTGAGGGAATTATTTGTTTAACAGAGTGATGGCATTCAGGAAAAAGCTGTCCTTGTGTCTAGTTGTTCTGCTGTGCAGTGCCCTATAGCATCATTTTGAGGGTAGAAGTTGAGACAATTTATGTCCAGATATGAAGAGTGTGTAGATATTTTCAGAGCCCTCTTTTTGACTTATGCAGTCAAATGGAAGGCATGTTGCTAACAATTCATTTTTCTGCAGTTCTATGGCTTATGTTTGGGAAAATAATAATCTAATGTGTCATGCCCCTGTTGGAATCTGATTCCAAGGGGGAGGCCGAGCAGCTGACAGGGAGTGGGAGTGTGGCTCCCTTGGCTGTGCAAGAAATTTGGGAAGGGCACAGTCTGGCTGGGCAGAGCAGGGGAGAGGTAGAGCAAGGCAGAGGGAATTCAGAGGAAGTTCCAGACCCACCCCCTCTTCATCTTAGGACACATAGGGAGGAACAGAGAAGGGAGCAATGTGAGTTGTATGGCTTATAGGGGAGGAAAGGACCCTGATTCTCTTCATTAGCTGCAGCTGGGAACAGAGTGTGTAAAAAGGGAATTTGCCCACGGCAACTTGTTGGAAACAAATCATGTATTATCTTTTGTTTGTTGAGGCTTATCTGGGTTCCTGGCATCTTTCCAACTGTGTTTTTTTGGCCTTTGAAGTCTGCAATTTTTTCTCCTGCTCTGTCCAGTTAATTGCTGCAGTGTGGTTGTGTGGATTTTTATTTACAGTTTATATGTACTTTGTTTTTGGACTGAATTTTCTCCACTTAAAGACTCTTCTTGGAAGAGTTTTTTCTCCAGCAAAGGTAACTGGACATTGGGGACAAAGTTGGAGGTTTTAAAGGGACTTTTCTTACTTATGTGACTGTGTTGCCTTTGTGCCACGCCCCGGATCATCACATAATGTTATTCAAAATTATTCAAAATTGTAAATGGCCGAAACTACAAAACCCTTGAAGTATATGATTAATACTGACTTCACTTTGAGTTCCAGTTCCCATTTCATCCCACCTATTGCCAAATCCAGTAGCATTTTCTTTCTATTGGCTTTCCTTCCTGTTGCCGTTTTTGTCAGGATTCCTGCTCAGATTAGGTCTTCTTTCTACCAGCTCTCCCATTTTAAATTACCTAAAAACATACATTTGGAATATAAATTGTTACCTTGGTGTCTGAAATTAAGAAGTCAGATGTGACAAGTAAAATCAAGTGGTTATAACTACAATGACAATTAAAATATAATGATGGAAACAATTATGGCTTTAAGAAGGCTATATGAACAATTGTCTGACAGGTTCTAGGAGTTGTAATTCAAAAATCCAGGGGATATGAAAAGAGTTAGGCCTGGGTCAGCAACACAATAACAATATATTACATTGACAGTTATGTGGAAGTGTGGAGTTTCCAGCTCTATTAGGTCAGTGGACACATCTGGAATGTTCAAGACATTCTATCAGCACACTTGTATCCTATTTTCTTAAACAGCACCAAATATCTGTAAACATATATAAGTTTTGGTCTATAAATTAAACCAAAAAGAGTTAATATATTTATATTATGTATTTGATGAGAGCTGATTCTATTTAGCATTATTTTCTACATGTTAATTACTTGGTTGTTTTACACTGGCAATTAAGTCCTTAATCAATCCCATTTGGTGTCTTTTAAAACTGTAATGAGAGTAAATGGCATAACATACTAATAAAATGCAGTGGTGGCCTTGTTTTTATTAATTTTGGACCTGTGAAGCCAATTTACCCTTTGTAGCTCTTGATCTCCTGCTGATGAAACATCATGAAAACCAGTTGAATTACATCTGCTTCAACAACATTCATGCAATGAAGGGAATATTTTTGTGCTTCTTTTCTGGAATGTAAAATTGAAACTAATGATATATGATTCTTCCTTTTTGCAAGAGATACTTGTCAGTTCATACTGAATTGAAATACATAATTAAATCTAAGTATTTTGATTTCATGTATATATGGCTACTTAAACTAACAAATCATACTTGAGTCTAAATCCAGGGATAATAATAAGATCCTGGAAAAGTGGCACTTTAAATTAACTTTAGTAGTTTTTGTTGTTGTCCTTGTTCTGAAGACAACAAAGAAATGTGGGAAAAGCTATGAAGATAAAAACCATCCTTTAAAGGAAAAACAGCCTTACATTAGATTACAATCTTCTTATATTCATATATTCATTCACAAATCATAGAACTGCTGATTAAATAGTTACATGAATCAAATTCAAACAGTATCTATGAAGGTACTATATGCAATCTGTTATTGGGAATTACAAAAATTATTTTTAAGAAAGAGCTTTTAAAGAAACCAAAACCAAGAGACTAGATAAGAAAAGATATTGAGAAGAAACAAAAGTAGAGATGTGAAAGAGGGATATGAGAAAAACAGTGAATTGCAAAGAGAAAGGCAGGAAAGAGTCAAAAGGAAGTAAGATTACAAGTCAGAATAATATGTGACAACTGAGAGATATGGAAAGGAAAATGTGACATGAGACACTGATGAAAGGAAAAGAGCAGAAAGGACAGTGGAGAGAAATTTTGAGATGAAGATGCAAGAAAAATAAAATAAGAGAGAAAAGACAAGAGATGGGTGAGCAAGAAGTGACAAGGTGAAAGAAGGAGCTAAGAGAGAGAAAGATGTAAAAAGGAGACACAAAGAAGAATAATGGAAAGGAGAGGCAGCTGGACCAATTTAGGAAGGAAAAGACAATGAGTTATTAAGAATAGAAGGGCACTTAAGGAGGCTGATGAGGGAAGGCAATGAACTAATGAAGAGGCATAGGAAGCAGTCAACAGAATGAGTAGGTAATAGTTCAATTTCCATGGTAAAATGCCTTACAAATATTTGCCAGGTAAAGATGATGAGGCTGGCCAATCAAAGATAAACCTTTGTACCTGCTCCTCCAGTCAGAGAAGGGAAGAATTCACTGTGGTAAAGAGTAGAGAGAGATGAAACAATGGGTAGTGATATGCAGCCGCTGCCAAAAATGCCAGTGCAATTCTTGGTTGCATAAACAGAGAGGTAGAGTCAAGATCACATGAAGTATTAATACCACTTTATAAAACCTAAGTAAGGCCACATCTGGAATACTGAATCCAGTTTTGGTCACCTCATTATAAAAATATGTCAAGACTTTGGAAGGAATGCAGAGAAGAGCAACTTAGATGATTAAGGGCTCGAAGACAAAATCAAATGAAGAACAGTTGCAGGAATTGGGTATAGCTAGTTTTAGAGAAAAGAAAAGGTGACATGAGAGTGTTCCAATGGGCAGTGTTCCAATATTCCAATACTATACAGGCTACAAAGAAGAGGGAGGCAACCTGTTTTCCAAAGTACAAGAATGCAACACAAGAAACAATGGATGGGAATTAATCTAGGAAATAAACAACCTAGAACTAAGGAGAAACTTCATAACAGTGAGAACAATTAACTGGTGGTATGGCTTGCCTTCAGAAGTTATGGGTGCATCATGATTGGATAGCTTTTAGCTGGCTGAGGAATTCTGGGATTTGAAGTCCACAAGTCTTAAAGTTGCCAAGTTTGAGGACCCCTGCTTTTAAGGATTGATTGAAGAACTATTGTATTTGAAATAGTGTGCTTGAGCAGGGGTTGAACTAGAAGACCCTTCAAACTCTATTATTCTGAATTCTGACTCAGAGGACCGAGTAGAGTAACTTCTTATTTAATTGTAAAACAAGCTTTCTGGAGTGAATCAATGTAATACTGCTTTAACCTTTTTAACCAATAAATAGTAACAAAGTGAAGTAAAATTAGAAATAAACTAGTTTCCATTCACAGCCATGATGTGGCTTTATTTTATTGGTTGAATATGCTAGAGGTGTGATTGATCCTCCTTAATAAAAACTCTGGCCACAGATGATGATTTTCATAAAATTTCCAAGCAAAAGTATTTGAGGAACATCCAGAAGGATTCTTATAATAAACTAGCTATCAAATATAGAAGGGTCACCAAACTAATAAAGGGACACAATTAAAAATGTGTTTAGATTGCATTAAAAAGATATTTTAATTTACATAGAAAACAGTGCCTCTTTCAATACTGCTAGTACTAAATATATATTTTATTTTATTAATTGAAATCCTTATGATTAAGTTTTTCTGGATCTTTTTTATCCTGCACTCTTTCCTCCACTCTTTCAGAAACACACAGTCCAGGATAAAGGATAATCTCAGAATCATTATAGTTTAGAAATATTCAGGTCACACAATGGAGTTGATAAATGATCTTGTTTTCTGATTAAATTTGTTTATTACAGTTAATTGCTGATTATATGGCATCATGCTGAAGTATCAACATTCTTTCCATACCGCCTCTTTAACTTTTGGCTTTTACATCCAGATAGTATCACAGAAAATACATTTGCTTGAACTATTTAAAAATTTGTAGGTATTCACACATTGTTATATTTGTATCTTGCTGTAATCTGGTGACTCTGAGTGGTTTATGTAAAGTTTATATTAAAACATCCACCATAAGTCTAAAATAAATTTCAGAACAAAAATGTACCATTAAACTCCAACCCAAGAAAATAATATCACAACAACATGGCAATAAAAATAAAGAAGAAAATAATGATGGAGCACATTAACTGACTAGCATGCCCTCTGAAACAGTTTTGTTTTTAACATCTTGCTGAAAGCCATCAAGGACAAGAATAGTCTAATTTGTCAGAAGCCTGTTCCAAAGCACCATAAAAGATCTTTGTTTTCTGGAAGTGGAAAATTGTAGGGAATTTCTCCCTGGATCATCTAACAGATCTGATGTTCTGAATTTTCACTTTGGGATGCTAATTGCTGCTACTACAAGGTATATCCAATAACCATTATTTAAAGGACAAGCCCACAAGTGTTTTATACTAAGTGTTTGAAATAAATGTAATTGTTTTACATTAATTAAGCTCGTTAACACTTATTTATTGTCTATCCTAAATTCAATCCTAAAGCAATTGTTTCATGGTTGCACTTTCTAAAATAACCACAACATGAATCCAAGGTACAGTTGACGAATAAGAAAAAATAATAATAATATTGAAATTATTTGGAGTATTATAAGTTTTTAAATATTGCAGTCAAATTCCACTGAATTCCTGCATTCATAGTGAAAAATATAATGGCTTGTTTATTTTTCTTCTGTATGAGTTGCATGAAGCTGCTTCTATTACATATCATAAGAAATTGGGGGTTCTTGTGTATAATAATAATGTGGTTAAACAGCTTGTGCCCTCTACTGGCTTGAATACAATAATGTAAAAAAGAAAAGGGAAAATACATATTTCCTCTGTAGGGTGCTGTAAAATTGAAAATTCTTGCAGAAGTTATGTCTCAATAGTTTTATAGCACATTTACAAAATAACAGATAAAAATAAGCAACCTACCTGGGAAATATGCAGAACTGAATAATATTCATACCATATAACAAGCAACAGTGCTTTTGAAATGAGCTTTTGAATGTGGTTGTATCGAGCACAAGGAACAGGTCAGCCATGCAACAGAGCTTCTCAGGAACATATTTTACTGCAGTCATATGCTCACATATTGCCTAAACTGCTTAAGATGTTCTGCAGGTTTCTTTGATAGTTATACAAGAATAACTTCAACTTAGCTTCCTCCTTTTGTCAGAATCTCAGGCTTTACGAGATTGTTCCTGCTATATATTGATCTTCTTTGAATTAACAGATTTGGGCAAGGGGGCAGTATGCAAGGATGTGTGGGTGGATATATGTGCAAGAGGGACAAACAATTACTAATTTTATTTATATAAAATGCATGTATTCATTTAAATATTTTTTGAGTCAAAAAATGACAAGCACTGTGTTCACAGCAGGGAATGCTGCATATGTCATGGGGCAATCACAAATGATAATCTACTTTGTCATACTAAAAAAATCAGGGAATAACCAAAACAAAAATAATAATGGAGATTGGTGTATTGGGGTCCTTCATGTGATAAGCATTGCATGGAGCATAATGAACTGAAATATAAGTGGAGAAAATTATACAGGATATATATTAGGGGTCCTTGGTGCTCTTTGAACTTGTTTTCTTGCAGATGTTTCATTATCCTAACTACATAACATCATCACTGCTAGTAAGGAGAGGAATTGTGGTGTCTTGTCTGCCTGTGTGGGTTGGGGTAGTGTAAGATATTCTTTGGTTGGGATGATTACTGATGGTATCTTGATAGGGGTATTGCTTACTTGATTGTTATTAACCTTGAACTTAAGCCCCTGTCAACTGCACGAACGGATGCAAAGAGAATGTAAAACAGACAAAAAAGCTTGCCATCCGTTGGAAAACGTGATGTATCCGTTGTGTACTCACTGC
>BHFT01062051.1:0-10808 GCA_004320025.1 Laticauda laticaudata
AAATTTTGCTCGTCCACTGTGTCCTTTTTGCATACGTTTTGCATCCGTCGGCCAGTGGGACCTAGCCTTAACATTGAACTATGTGAATGTGTATGCTGCACAAACAAGCCTAGGATTATGCATTCTGCTCTTCTACATTCCTCTTTTGGTGAGATCACATCACTTGGGCTCCCTGGTTCTGGATTCATACCTCATTTTAAATCAGTCCAATGATTTAACACAGTTTAATTGTGCAGAGTAAATTGATGTCTTCCAGATAGCCGACTTACAACCACAATTGAGCCCAAAATTTCCATTGCTGAGCAAAGCAGTTGTTAAGTGAGCTTTGCCCCATGGTCATGTGATCACCATTTGTAACCTTCAAAGCCAGCATCTGACAATCGAAATCAATGGGGAAGTCATAGTCATGTGACATCGTTCTTAACAACTGTGGGTAATTTGCTTAACAGCCAAGCTGGAACTCATATAAATTGGCATAGTCATGTGATCTTTCACTTTACATCTCCATCACTTAGCAACGGAGTTGCCAGTCTCAATTGTGGTCCGTAAGTAAAGATTACTCATATTTGGTTTTTATTTATGTATTGTATGAATCCATCCACCACAGTTTATTCCATAAAACATGGTTAGTAAATGTTAAACCAAAGTTTAATATCACACGTATACTTAGTTTTCAGTGATGCCACAGAATTATCTGATTTTAGAAGGTTCACTT
Organism: Laticauda laticaudata; assembly: GCA_004320025.1. Taxonomy (NCBI): domain Eukaryota; kingdom Metazoa; phylum Chordata; class Lepidosauria; order Squamata; family Elapidae; genus Laticauda; species Laticauda laticaudata. The sequence continues at coordinate 716 of BHFT01062051.1, forward strand.
GATAATATTAAACCAACAATACTCCAGAAGGCTCATAATGCAGCTGAGAAATGGCCACCTTAGTAGGGCAGTAGCAACAGAGAAGCAGTACTTCTAGCATACATTCTGTAGATTACTTTGAATATATTTTCATGTAGTTGTATACAACCAGCTGCATCTAAAAATAGTAACAAAATCTCCATTACTAAATCCAGCTATCTAGAAGAACATAAGAAAACTCAAGCCAACTAGGGAGAAGAACATGGAAGATTAAGGAGTCGTTATTCCTACCTTAAAATGACAGCTAACAATTTTGAGAGGGTAAATCTATCTCCACTATTACTTGGAAACACTGCAGCAAGGATTAAGGTGAATAATCCTGTGAAAAGAACAAAATAATATTCTATGCAGGATCAAATAAAAAAAATGTAAGACTGAAAACATAATAATCAAAAGATAATGGTTTTAATTAATTTCAGGTGTAAATGAAATTAAAATCTAAAGTCAAAAAACATTTTATTGGATTTCTTAGACTTTAAAAACATTGTATATAATTTTATTGATTTAAAAAAACTGCATTTCTTCAAGTAAAGTTAAAATGTTATCAGAATCCCTTTTTAAAAATGGAATGTCTCAGATTCATATATATATTTGCAAAAAGAAATTAAACAAGGTTAATTTTTATTTAACAAAGCTTTCACTGTTTTTATTTATTTATTCATCACATTTACAAATGAATGATGCTGGCTTTTGGAAAACTATGAACACTACACTCCTTTACACTACTTTTTGGAGACTGAGTGATACCCAGAACTGCATTTGATTTGTTAATTTACTGTGTTAATTTGTTTAACTTTATTTTGATCTGCTGTTATTGTACTGCTTTGGCTTTATTTTGTTGCATTCTACTAGGAGGTGATTACAGTTTAGCAGCATATACATCTTATGCTTTGGTAAGATGGATGGCCAATACATTTGATAAACAAACACATAAAATACTAATATGTTCAAATGTATGCAAAAATAAATGTTTTCTTACTACTACTGTTTGCTTTTCTTGTATCCCCACACTTATTCAGCAAAAGCAAATACTACAGAAATTGTAACACTCACACGCATGCTAGTTTACTATTACTGCTATCACAATATGGGAATCAATGCTAAGTAATAATCAGCGTAGCTTTTAAACAATCCCATTGATGAGGCTGCTGAATAAACCTCTACAGGACTGCTTGTTGAACCTGAACTCTTAATGATGGCATGTGATACCTCAAATTACAGTTTCCTTTTTTTCAAAAAAAGAAACCCTTCAACATCGCTATCTCCCTCATTAGAAGTGATACAAAATGGATAACTATATTTTTCTTAAATATGAGAAGAGGCCATCTGAATGAAGTAGGACAACAGTTTTGGAATATATCTTCATTTCTTACCAGAGGTTGATGATAGAATGTTAACTATTGCCACTTGAGTGTCTGAAAGTGCTTCTTGATAAGAGAAATTTGCCAAGAACCACTAGGACATGAAATAGTAGATATTAGCATGACATTCAGTTTCTTGTTTGAATAACTGCTTTGAAAGTCAGAAAAAAAATCTTGCAAAACATAAAAAAATTGTTTAAATGAAAGCATAGCAAGAGCATACACACAATAACATTGGCCTGTATCAAGAAAAAAAGGAGAAGCTAAACTTATTGTAAATTACTCTTCTGATCCAAGAATGAAACGCTACAGAAAGGTTAACCCTACCTATTCTGAAAGGAGTTCTTCCAGTTCCAAGAAGAAAACCCTCCTTCAGTCATTTTAGACCTCTGGCTTCAACAAAAAAAACTTTTTTTAAAAAAAAACTAGATAATTCCTGCATTGGCACAAGTGTTTGTAACTGACAAGAGGAATGTAGAAATGTAGAAAGGGGCAATATCCATCAGTTGTCACATCCTGATAGTAAGCAGTACACAGAGGAATCTGGCTTCCGGCTGCTTGCACTGATTCCTGTCCCTGATTGCAAGGTGGGAAAGCTGAATCTTTTAGGATTCCAAAGAGTAATTTGCTGTTAAGCTCCACAACACTTTCTGTCACCAAAAATGGAGTGGAGAGCAAAAGGATATACTGCAGCAGTATTCATAGAGAGGGAGAGTAAAAATTAAAGCACTTTCTGGAGAACCATGTGACCAAAAGTAGCATCTGCTGAGGCAAACTGGTCTATCTGGTAATGTCCAATGAATGTAAACAATTTCATGCATGTAGTTTCCTTACAAATGTCTATTAGCAGGAGTACTTTGATGGTATAGTTGCAACGTTAGAAGGAAGCTGTTTCTTGCTGGCGGAATATTTCAACATAACGCATTCAACTAACCCCTTCAGTTGACACTGAATTGTGTAATACTCACATTATCTGTTTTGTGAGAAAGGAAAAGATTACTGGCCTCCTGAACTCCAAAGGAACATCTGAAATATATTATTAACACTTTTAATTGATAAAGTGTCATCAAGTTGGTGTCAATTCATAGTGACTACATTGGTAAGTTTCTCCAAGAACTGTTCTCAGCCTTTTGGGACTCTCAATGGCACACTCAATGCTGTCATAATCAAGTCCATCCACTTTGCTGCTGTCATCTTTTTCTTCTTTTTCCTTCCAATTTCTTCATCATTATAGATTTATCAAAGGAAACAATGACAATTCCCATCAATATCCCAATAGAGGATATCCCAATGGAGGATAGGCTTGCATCTTTGAAGAAGTGAGGTGTTTGAATATGTCAAGATAGAGATGCATTTGCTGAACAGAACATGAGGCAAATGCTTGTCTACACAATATGGTTGTACCCTTCTGCTAGGAACTTCAGAATATCCTCATTCAAAAGTGCACCAAATCATTTGGTAGATGTAGATGGAGCCTGGGCATCTGATTATTAAGATGGATTCCACTGCCAAACCTGAAAAGCTGGACTCAGATCTTCCCACCCAATTTCTAAGTATAAATCCAGATAATGAATTGGGACTTGACACATTTGGTGTCCTTTGTATTTCTAGGAAAAGATCTGGCATCCATATACGCAGTCCTTTGCTTTCTTTTAAAGTTTTGTATTTTCTCTGTTCTGTAGGTTCCATGAGTGCTTCATTTTCCTCTTCTTGGGAAAAGAATAATAGAAAAACTTTGACGACCTTATGGAATTCAGGTTGTCAGGTCTCTCTTTCTTCCAGATTCTCTGAAGAGATGTCTTGAGCATGTTTTGCATAAAATTCAACCATGAAAATCAGCCATGGGACTGTTGGTGTTGGCCACTTCTACATGAATATATTGGACCCAACATAAATCTGTTTTCAGGATCCTAAGCATTACTGACTATAAAAACTGGTTTGTTTTTCCTTAGATCCATCAGGGTTCATTTCCTATTCCTTTTCTATGTTCTCTAAAGATTCTCAGTTCTTTTATCAATCTCCTACCAATGTTACAACTCATGTGTTTTTACTGCCAGCTTTTTTGGGGGGATGTTAATGAGGCTTCTAGCTGCCATGGAGGTCACTGCTGCTGGCACTTAGTCCAGGTCCAGCTACCAAAAGATCACTTCTGTAAGCATCTCCTGGTGATATCTTAAATCACTGCTATTGATGCTGCTCAAATCGTTGATGGGAGGATGGAAAGGGTCACTCTAATTGGTGTTGTCTGGTTCTTCAGGCTCTGCTTACTTCTGTTCCTCTTTGTTCATAATGATGCAGGAGTTAGAGAGGGACTGTCTGTTCCTTGGAGAACCCTTTGCGTCTTTCATTTTCCTAAGTATTTAAGGTTTTCCTGTTGTTTGCCTTAAGGAACATGGGAATATCTTTTACATCACCCCAGAGCTCTGTATTCTTCCTGGATGCTATCACTTCTGGTATGCTTCCTGCATCTAGCTAGCAGGCTCATTAGATACCTGCATGATTATACTGCCATGCACTCAGTCACAGCGGTCTCCACCACCTCTTATAGCAGCTTCAAAGAATTTATTCCTTTCTTCCTCCTCCCTTCCTCTGCCACAGATTGAAACTGAGAAGAAAAGCCATTTGCTTTTTCTAGACATTTGCTCAAAAAATGGATGAGGTATAATAGAAAATGGAAAAGGCTCTTTTATGTTTTTTTTTAACTGGAAGAGGTAGAACAAAGCCTTTTTATCAACTTCCTCTTCAATGACTTAGAAGGAAAGAATTAGGCAATTATAACACAAACAGAAATATCTGGCTGAGCTTCCCTGCCATGAGTGTATCTATTGACACCAGTCTTGAAACTTCTAGTCTCTGTTCCCTTTTGTAACTTGCTTTCAGATACATTAAAAAAATATATGAAACTACTACATGATGAGAAAAACACTGGCCTACATTATTTTGCACGTTTGCTTATTAGCCCTAAAAGGTCCTGAGAAAATAGTCATCCTTTGAAATAAAAATAAGGAGCTTCAGACCATTGCTTTATTTGTTAGTATGCTCACCTGCTTAGAAAAAAATGACAAAGGGAAGGAGAAGTAGCAATAAAAGAGAATATATGTAGCCCAGAAGTAATCCTGAGCTGAGGATTCCTTGGTGCTAAGTTTGGTTGGTTGGTTGCAGATGTTTCATTATCCAACTAGGTAACATCATCAATGCTAGTAAGTGTGGATTTGCTCCCTCTCTTTGTGTGTGTGTGTGTGTGTGTGTGCGTGCGCGTGTATGCTCTTTATAAGTCCCCCCAAAACATCTTATATAAACCAAAAGACCCAGTGGCTCAAGAAGTTAAAACCAGGACTCATCTACAACATACATTAATAGCTACTATGTAGGATAGTCAGGCAGAAAATTATCAGAACACATTGATGAACACCAACTAGCAGCCAGAAGATAAGATGAAATCTCACAACCCAGATTCAACTATAGATTCAACTATAGTTGGAAACTGTGAGCATCCTAGACCAAGATAAATCCAAAAATATTGTAGAATTCCTGAAAACTTGGTATCAAACAAGTCAACCAACAATAGATACAAAGAGATAAACCATTTTTACACATCATTCAAGAGAGAATAAAAAAGATAGGAAGGAACCTCTCCAGCAACCAAGGAGAGATTAAATCAGACAATCAAGAAGAAAACAATATACTAGTCAAGGAAATATCAAGAAGAAAACAACACCCCCACCAACACTGACAGGGCAAGCTATTGTTTATTAATAGGGAGCAAATCCCATACTCACTAGCATTGATAATGTCACTAGTCTGCAAGCAAACAATCAATCTCAGAGAACATAAATACCTAGAAGACATAGCAGCTAGAAGGGGGTGGCAGGTAGTTTTATGCTACATTGCTGTTATATTTTTCCCCATACGTGACTGGGGAAACTTCTTCCTGCTTCCAGATAGTTTATGAAAATATTAACAATATGTATACATAAGGAGGCAAATGCCTGCTGTGTTGTGGTTTGCCAGCAGCTGGTGCAGACGGCAGGGGAATTGGACAGTGGGGAAGAACGGGGACCAGTCAGAAGTCTGGAGAGGACTTGGACGAGGGTCCTGTGTCCAATGCAGAGATGGGGCCAGGACCATCTGGGAATGGGGTGCTGCCTTCAGAGCTTTCGGAGTCTGGCAGGAGCGAGGCAAAGGACCCAGGGGAGCCTGTTCCCAGTGCGCATGTGCACACAGCTGCTAGAAGACGAGAGCAGCTGAAACAAAAAGAGTGATTTGGGAATAAGGCTGGGAGGTGATTGCCCCTCCCATAAGGGATAAAAATCAGGCAAAGATGACAAAACCTTTGAAGGAAGCAAAGTAGTTCAATCAGTTCCAAGTCATCCTAGAAGCTCTTTGTACTTTGGTTGGTTTTTCTTGTACTTTGCTTGGTTTCTTTTCTAGTTAATTTGATACTTCTGTTTTGGCAGCACTTCACAGAACTGAAAAGTGTGTGCTTATCTTGGGGGACTGTTTGAGCTTAATTCCGGCTAGGAATGAAAACAATTCCCAGCATTGCAATAAAATAGGTTTTAAAACAAGTTTGTGAATAATTATGGTTTATGAACTTGGGTCAGAACATGCTGCAAAATAATAGTAATTGTAAATATACATCTAGATTAGACAGCCATTTAGCTATTTTTCTGTGAAATGCCCTGAATCATAGCAATAACTGGAACATGAAAATGCCAACTTTCAAATTAGAAAAAAATTAATTGTATATTCAAACAACTGTTCAGTTAAAGTCCAATTAATGTAGTTCAAACCTCTATAACAAAAACAGAAATTAAGTTTTTTCCTGGATTAAAGGCACTAAAAGAAGAAATATAACTGTTGGAAAACTTAATTTTTCTGGAAAAAAAGTGTGTTTCTTTTTCCAAACTGATGAACAAATTTTCTGACATCTGAGTAAATTTACAAAAAACTTAAACTTGCAGATATATATCTCAATGCTACAATATAATTATATGTATTTTGCTATGCTGAAATTAATGGAATGTACGAACATATCAATACCAAATAATTCTAAGATCTAGAAATGCACTACTACCTGACTCAAAAAGCCATGTGAGTATCAATGAATCTAGACCAGTTTTGGAAAATTAATCATGGAATTTTGTCACTTTTATTCTAGTGAAGGCAAGGAAAATATTTCTCCAAGTTTTGATGTCTGATGGATGATAGGAAACTTGAAGCAACAGAATAACAAGTAAATAACAAACAACAAATTAGTTATTTTTTTGTTTGGGGAAATTACTGCAAGAGACGTCAAAATATAAAATATAGACATCTTTTCTCACAACGAATAGAAGCTTTTGCTCATTAAAACTGTCAGTTCCATTACATTGGAACTTTAAATCAATTAGAGGATAAGCCAAAATTATGCAGTTCCCTAAATGATATGAACAAGGTTAAACAGTTGATACCCCAAATGATTTGTCTTCTATTAAGGCAATGTACCAAAGTTAAAAAACTCAATTTATACCCTGCAACAATTAAAAACAGATGACGTACCACAAAGCAAAAGAAAAAGCTGATTTTGGCTACTTGAGGTGCAGTAAGCTTCCCTACAGCTTTTAATATTGAATCCTGCTCTTTAACTGTTGGGTAAGACATACGAGACAGCTTTGCTTCCAGTGCATGACTTGCTGGGAGTTGTCGAATCTCCATAATGTTACTGAATCTTACACGAGGTTTTTTGGGAGCTTTAAGGTGGGGAAAAAAATGATGCAGGTCAATTTGTGTATTAGACTGGAACAGAAAAACAAGCAGCAAGATAAGGTTCCTCCCCATGTTTGAACAGTTTATATCAGCAGTATGAATTAGCTACTATACAGGAAAGTTAAACTGAGATTGCAGATTTTACTCTAAGAGTTTTTGATTTGTATTGATTGCATTTATTTAAGGAAAAAGCCAGAATTCCTTAATTTTTAGAGTAACTGATTTGCTTTCCAACAAAAATGTATTTTTCATGAATTTGATCTTTAAAACCTGATTCATGCATTTTACATTTTACCTTTGATTTTAAGTATGGCATGACTTTTACACCATCTTGTGGTTAATTCAACCAAAGACCTAAATAATTAAGTGTACCAAATTGAAAAATGCTGTTTCTCGTTCTAGATTCTTATTTTCTAAAGAAATAGGAGTAGGACAATAAAGCATCTTTTAGCTTCATGTATATATTCAAATTTAATTCCTCTAAGACAGATAAATAAAAATAAACACCAAAGGTGTCTAATCCATGTTGCAAATGTGCTGTTATTTAACAGTGCTAATGTGCTATGAATGTTTGCATAAACAAAGTATTATTTTGTCAAGCATTTCAAAATAAATACAAATTGAACTGTACTACATAAATATGCATTGTGAATGGTTAGCATTGTAAGATACATTACGTTACAGTATTCTTACTGCTAAGTAATTTTATGCAAAATATCCTGAATTCAAATAATTTCAAATTAGAAATGTTCCATTTGAAATCAAGTTATCTTGCATTTGAAAGCATTATTTACAAGAGGCACTGCAGATTGTTCTAGAAAAGTTTCAACCTCAGACTGTTTTGTATCCAAAATAGTCTGTCGATGCAAACATTTAAAAAATGGTGAAAATAGCTCATTTGAATTTTAACCTTTATTTCAATTCAATATGGTTTGATTTTAAATCTTTTCCATACTCTAGTCCTAAACAACTTCTGAATTACGATTTCTTCTTACGATTTCACTAACATTTCATTGAAACTTGAGAAGTTCAACTTAGGAACTGTTTTGAATAGTTCCTATTTCATGAATTGGACTATCAATCACAATTTCATCATCTGCCTTGTGCAAAAACTAATGTGATTAATCATTTGATTAACCCTCCTATTTTTTGAATAAAGCCATCAGTTTATTTTTGAATTTATAAAAGATTTTTCAGTTTACATTTTATATCTATATATCTATATATAGTAATAAAATACATACATGCATACACATACATACTAAATATTTAACTAAAAGACAAAAGCAATTAACTATGGATTTTCATACTTCTAATATTACATGAGCATACAGTGGGTGATATAAAATATGTTTTAAAAATTCTGATATATGTACTTACTTTTTTCAGCATCATTGTTAATGCTGCTACTTTTTTCACTTGGCAAATCATGAAACTTTACAGGAACGTACAAAGGTTCACTCTGAAATGCAAGGTAACCAATTCCCAGTTATGTAACAGAGTTATCAAAACAAAATCAAGAGCTTTGGGCAATGTGACGAACAAAAAGGTACTCAACATTCTACAGAACTAAACAGAATTAAAATCCCACTGTTTAGATCAGCTGTTTATTTAACATACCCAGAATTTCAAGGACAACCTTCTCATTTCTATAGGAGGTCCTTACGTGATCTTCCTCCAAGTAGAAAATATAACCTCATATTCTTCATGTAAATTGAACAACTTCCCAGCATGCACAGATCCATTTTATGACCGAGCAAACTGACTATTTAATTCTGATATGAATTTATCTTTTTAGAAATAAATTTATTTTGGTACAATATCAAATTGGTCCTTAATTATAAAGACACCTGTATTCACATGTGCATAGGCCACTTCAAGTGGCCCTCAGATTCCAAATGATTTTGCATCCCTGCAAACATAGTTCCTGTCTGGATTTTCAGACAAAGAATGTGATAATTAGAGTGGATTTCAGTGAAAGACAATCCTAAAACAAACTATCAAAAAAGAAAAGAAAACCCTTTCTATTGAATTAATTTTCACTTTGATGGTGTTAGTTGAGAGAGGTATAGCTAACTATAAAAAAACTTCTATTTTGCATTATAAGATGGTATTTCGTCCCATCACATTTTTTCTGCCATTCAATGAAGGTCCCTGTAGTCTTCCCAACAAGGTTTTTCAGAAGTCATTTGCCATTGCCTCTTTCCTAGAGCTCAGATGAAGTGACTGGCCCAAGAGCACCCTGCTGCCTTTGTGCTGCGGGTGAACTAGAACTCACAAAGTCCTGGTTTCTAGCCTGATGTCTTAATCACTACACAATAACCAAAATAGCTTTATGCAAACAAATGACTGAAGAAATCTTAAACTGTAAGATTTATTTCCCAAAGTCAACCTTGAAATACTTTTGAAAATCAGAAATATCTGATACTATGGTTCTTTTTATCATGTTTAATCAGCTTCTGTTTAAAGCTACAAAATATATTTTTCAGATTTATTTTTATTTTACTCTTAATTTGAAAAAAAGAAAAAAAAAGAACAAATATTGCCATACAGCAATACAATGCTTAAATGAGAAAACTTACCAAAGAACTATTCACAGTATTGTCAGTTGTACAAGCAGCAAAATAACTTTCAGCATCTGCAAACTAAGCAGAAATTTGACACCTCAGATTCTATTAATATATATCTAGAACTTTGATTTTAAAAAGTACATTTAAGTCAGAGAATATTATTATCAACAATATTCAGTCAATATCTTTGACTGCGATACAAACTGAGGAAAAATGGCCCACTGACAGCCACATTCCAATTCTTCCTCCTTCTTGCCCTTGAACTGTATCAGTTTCAAAGCCAAAACTTGCCATTGCTTAAAGGCCCTGTCACACTGCACCAACGGAGGGAAAGAGGATGAAAAACGGACAAAAAAGCTTGCCATCCGTTCGAAA
>BHFT01062052.1:0-15470 GCA_004320025.1 Laticauda laticaudata
AATAAGAATATTTCATTCATTCAGATCTAGGATGTCTTATTTTTGTGTTCCTTTTATTTTTTTGAGCAGTGTATTTTCAAACCATTCCTTTGAAGGATCCATTGAATTTATGGTCATTTCCATACCATCTTCATCTTGAGTCTGAGGTGAGTTGCTTATTTTTTTATTGAGGGAAGGTCTTCACAATAGAGACTCCATTTTGATTCCAGCCTGGCACAAAGATATGGTGAAGCAAGATCCAGTTTAAAGCCTGCTTTGAGATCAACTCTTCCTTCCATCCTCAAGATTCTGTGCCTCCATGGCTATTCAGCTTCTTTAGCTGATGAAGGAACAGATTACCAAACAGTCATTTGGGGGGTGGGGGAAGTGGTGGATGGGGGTCAGGGAATATCAACTTATGGATGCCTTCCCTGAGACTGATATTACCTCTACCCATAGACCTTTTTTTTTCTCATCTCATTGCTACTTTCCCTTTTATTGCATTGTCCTGATCCTCTGTGATTGCTGGAGAGCATGGCCGCTACTTCCAACGTCAATCCTTGGATGGACCTACTTGACTTGGGTCTAACTTGCTCCTCTTAATTGGAGGCAGTAATTGTATTTCTTGGTAGAAAACCAATATCCAAGCTTGGTGGTGAGTGAAGCAGGAGCAAAAGGAGAAGATTCCTTTATTCCTTGAAACAACCCCTCCCCCCAATAACAGCAGAAGCAACCATGTAAGGCAGGGATGGCAAACTCAAGGCCCATAAGCCAGATCCAGCCCATGGGGTGCTTAAATCTGGCCCACAGGGCCAGCTTGGAAATAGCAAAGGACGGGCCTGTGGTGCCTCTGGCAGCCAAAAGGGGCCACAGGCGGGCATGTGCAGTCCCCCCCACCCTGTTTTTGGCCTGGAAGGCTTCCTGCTGCATCATGCCCCATTTTGGTCAGTAAAGTGCTGCAGGCCGTCTCGGCCAAAAACAGGTGCAGGGGCCGTGTGTGATGTTAAGTTTATATAATATGCAAGTATTTTACTTGTAAGGGCCACCAAGTCACAGTTAGCAACCATTCTATACCTTTGACCCAGTATCATCAAATACCAATGAGAGTGAAATACTCAATGTTTTTGTTTTCTAAAATGACAATTTAAATGGTCGGATTTGATTCCCTGCCAGTACTTCTCTTGAAAACCTTATGAATACTTCTATGGACTTGGCATTGTTTTGATGCAATATATTCTAAGTAGGAAACAATGAAGAAATATTTGTTAGCACAGCTAATCACAGTATCCATCTTGAATTCATCACACATATTCTGCATCTTGTTGAGAAGAGGAAACTAAAGGTCATGAGGAGGTCTTGGCTAGAATAGCTAAGCTGTCATGCGTGCATGCCCTTCTGCACATTCAGAATCTGCTGAAGAACAGCAGGGAATATACAGAACAGCTAAAAATAGCAATTGCTTCCTACAGCATGGGATTGTTATGCTTTGTTTTGCTCATGTCCTTTACTATGAATAAATGTTCCCTGCAGCTTAGGACCCAAAAAAGTTTTGAAAAACAAAACCTACTGAAAAAAAATCTGGATCTTATAAACTAGGGAGATATTATATCTTTATTATTTTGTCAAAAATAGCCTGTACCCATAATGAACTTTGTTGGTTATGGCCATAATAAATAACTCTGTTTAAATGTGCAACCCAACAAGATAAAGTTCAATCAATCTGCCTGCAAAGCATGTTTTACTATTATGGAAGAATTCAGGGGATTGCTAACTAACAGGTAATTTAATCTATATACTATGCTTGAGTCACAAGTTGCAAAGGACCCTTGCTCATGACCTAACTTTAGAAAGATTGATAGTTGGGGAGTTGGGTTTGGAGGTCAGAAGTCTTAGGTGACACAATGGAGAGAGGTCAGGGATGGAGAAGCAGTGAACAGAGCAATTATAGAAGGAAAGAGCAGTGGAGGAGAAAAAATTAGACAAGAGAGTTTGGGAAGTGGAAGGGTATGAATCAAGAACTTTGGAGATGTCAAGAGAGAGCAGAAAATACTTGAAAAGACAGTTATAATAGTGATGAATTAAAAAATGGGCTGGTAATGATGGCCAGAACATTCTGGAGGATTCAGAGTGCCCAGCAATAAAAAGCAAATTCCTTGGAAGTTGCATTGTGGTGAAAGAAAAACATGAAGAGTTTTTGGGGAGAACTTTGGGACTGAATTACATGATTGTTGAGAAGAGATCATTGTTTGGAGATCATTGCTGGGATTGATGGATGTTATGTAAGAAGAGGTAATAAGCGTGCATTTGAAAAGAAAGGATTCTACCTGGCTGGAAAGAGCTTAAGTGAAGGGAGTAGAGGAACAGTATTTGAAGAAGGGAAAAAAATTCTGGTTCATTCATCTCTTTGAAAAGTGTGAAATCCTGTTCTTAGATGTTCTGCTGTCACAGAAGCAGGACATACAAAAGGCTGAGTGGAATTAGTTACCAAATCCCTTAGAAAGCTGTGGGAAAATGGGTTGAGAAAGGTTTGTTGGCTGGGGAAGGAAGAATGGAAACAAACCAGCCCTGATCCAGTTTGGACTAGATCTAGCTAAATTCATAGTCCCAGATAAGTGATTCTCAGAAAGTCATCTGAACATGACCTTCATATCAAACCTGCAGTTTACAAAAACTTCAGCTTTCAGAATGTGAACTCAATTACACGTTGAAAAACAGATAGCAGTTTATTTTTTTATTATTTTTAGGAAATAAATTTTAAAAATTTATGAAACAATCCAGATAAGGCACACTGACCCATCATCATTATCATTTACTATCAAAGTGCTAAGCCAAACAAATGAATCTTAGATTGTTTTCTTTTTCTCTTCCTCCTGTTGGATAAGAATCATCTCAATTTATTCTAAAAACAATTTAAAAAACAACCAGCATTCTTCAGTTAAGTATTAATTTGCAAATTCTTATTTAAGGTCCATTTCTTTTCATGTGATGGTACATTTTCCACTTTTCTACAACACAGCTATCTAGATTAGGATTTTTGCATATTCACATGACAATCCTACCATAGAACTTTTAAATTGCAATCAATTTATAGCAAAATTTATTGTAGAACAGCATTTCTCTCTAAGTGTCAACTGATGTTGTTTCGTTTCAGGACTGATGAGAGACCAATGGATTTTTTTTAATTTCAGATATGAAGCCAAGCTATAAAAAGAAACAGACTTAGAATATAGTAATCTCAAGGTGGAATGCTTTAAATTGTTACAAAATTTAAGGTTTTGTGTTGACTCTGAAGGTTTCCAGATTAATGTAGATGTAACAATATCAGCCTGCTAATAATCCTGAATGCATTCAGAACCTCATGTCCCATTTCTCTTTTGTGTGTGAATGCTTTAATTTACCATTATTTACAATTTTGGAAGGGGCACCCAAGCTTGGAAGGCCACAGCTTCTGCATACTTGTTTTAAATTAGATGTATTTGTAGCCCATGTGTATGTGCTAAGATCCATTTCTGCAACTTCTGAGTCTAGCAATACTTTGCCACCATTCAGTAGAAAGTTAATGATTTTTGCTGATGTGATACTTATTTTGCTTTTTGTTTTTATAACCAACCAACTCCATTAAATAATTTGTTAAACATACATACGTAGTTTTAACTAAAAAAGTGCTTTTTGCCCTGGCCCTTCTGGTGATATTTCTACATCACTTTCATGCCTTCTTGATCTCAAAGGCCTTTTTTTCCCCAAGAAGGCAAAGTATGCACATTCCCCACTGAAAAACATGCTTAACTACACTTTAAATCCTAATTAAAAGACAGTATTTCATACAATCCACTGTAGTTAATTAATGTCAGTCATAACAATTCATGTCTGAAGGAGAAGAACTACAGGGAGGGGATGACTATAAGGGTCTCCTCCTGATCCCTTCAACAGAGTGAAGAGACAGGAAATGTGACATCTCCTCTGGCCTTGAGAATCCTCAACTTCATTAATAAATCTTCTCACAATGGTACAGATGACATCCATGCATGACTTTCTCTACCTGTGTAAAAATACATTTAAATCTGCCTCTATTTTTTTAAAGTACTTTGCAAAATGTGTGATTTAGATCCAGGTTAGCTGTGTTCTGGGTTTCAGTTAAAGACATGACAATTCTTTGAAAGCAATCTTCTCTTCAGCTGAAAAAAAAACCTTCAGAAAAATATGAAACTATTTAAGAGACAAGTCTGCTCATGAAAAAAAAAAAAGATAATACAGAGATTAGAGACTGCAGAAATGCCAACCCCTTGCTATTTGAGCCCTACCCATCATAATAATGAGAAGACTAAAAAAGAAATAAATGGTTTCCTAGCAGATAGAAAAAAATATAAGTAATTTAAAAGACAAATTTGATTGATAGCCTCTGGAAGAACACACCAATGCTCCCTATTTTTTCTCCACTAACTTGCTGAAAACATCATAGACTTCTGGTTTCTCTTGTGCAAACTGCTCCACTGTATTTTTCTGCAACCAATCAGATGAGCGCATTTGTTGCTGAAGGAGACCAATTAGATCACCAAGAGTGGAATTCCCGGAGGAAGTTGGTTCCTGGTGGTGAGACACGCAGATCACTTCATCTGTGCTGTCTACTGTGCCTTCTGATTCAGACAGACACAATGGATCTTTGTCTTCATTCAGGATTTCACGTTCTTGTTCTTCTATTACTTCACAGATTCTCTGCATCCCTGGAAAAATGGGTAGTGGGTGGAGGGAAGTAAGGGAAATAGATAGAATGAAATAAAAGTTGGATGCAGATATTTGAGAATACTTTAATAAGAATAAAAACATAGCCACCATCAGATTTTTCCTTTGAGCTAAATCGATAGCCCAGACAATGAACTTACACTGGATTCCATGAAAATCTATACCAGCCACCAACTATCTCTTTTCTAGTATATACTTACAAATTAACCATTCCAGGACTTTTCTGTTCACTTAAGTGTTTCAAAATGTGTTCAAACTAGCTAAACAAAATAGGATTTATTATTTCCCAAAGAAGTGTCCATAATGTGAGGGTCACTTACTCCTATTTATCTGGTTTTAGAATGTCCATCTGTCTTCCATTATTTTAAAAAATAAAGACAATAAAACCAGAATGCAAAGAAGAGCTAAGATGGTAAAAACTAAGGGGGAAAGAATGGTATACCATTCTTTGGCCAACCAAGTTGAATACTGTCCATCAGTTGTGTGCACATCTAATTCTATCTAGCATTTGATTGTTAATTCCATTTGCCCAGGACTGCAACATCCTATCTTATATGGCAGAAGTTGGATCACCTATTGGGCTAATTTTGGATGCAATATAGATGAGGACAGCACTAACCAAGCCGCAGTCGATTCATGTTGTCAGCAAAGACGATGCGGAACCAGCCAGGCTCATTGCACTCAAAAAAGATACCAGGAGAGAGTAAAACCTTTTTATCCAGGAAGCGTCTCCACAATAGCATCTCTTCTTCTGATGTTTTTTTTTTTAAATACTGGAATCAGTTAAGAAGAGAGTAAATGAGTAAAAGAGCCAATCTTTAAATCCTATAAGAAGTAATTGCATCATTCTCTTTCAAACTACAGAAAATTTAACCCATGCAGGGTGGGTAGATGACCTGCATCATCAGATATGGCATAACTGTAACTCCTAGCAGCCCCAGCCAATAATGAGAGATGATGAGGTCTGTAGTTCAGCAGTCTTTGGAGACCACAGATTCCCTATCTCTGCCCGAGAGAATAGGGGCAGACTAAGAACCAAACAAAAAGGGAAAACCTTTTATCCAAACAGCAACAAAAAAAGAGAAGCATTTTTCTCTTTTTGCAAATATGCAAATATATATGTAATGCATGTACACATAAAACACACTCACATTGATGAGTATATTTCAACCATCCCAAACTTGGTCTCTCCAAATGTGTCAGATACTTAAATCCCACATTTTTAAATATGTGTATTTGAGCTACCACTAGTTTTTCCTATTTTTAATTTTTTTTTAGATATTGACTTGATTTCTATCAGTCCTTTCTTGAGACCAGGAAGAAAATTTCTGGTCTATACAATTTACTCATTCTGTTTCCCACAAAGATCAATCAAACTAGATTATAAAGACATTTTTTCTCCTTTTTTTGTCAAGATAAACTAAGTGGAATCTGAAATTCTAGATATAGAATAGAGAAGACCAGTTACCTTCACACCCTATTTGTAAAAAATAAATGTATTTTTCCACTGGCAAATAGATACAGGGCATCTAAAGGCCACTGACCTTTCGGAAGTCAATCCATACAAAAAAACCTGCACTGCGGTTGAGGAAGGGAACACCAAGGGTCTTGAGTTCATCTGTCACAAAAGTGTGTGCAGCTTTCAGTCTCTCATGGTTGGTGCGTAAGTATACTTGGTTGATCCAGTCTAGCCAAGAGTAGAAAGATACTTAGCAAAGACACAAAAATGTATTACTGCTTAATTTCTAAAAGCCTGATAGATCAATGGATGGATGGACTCCATCGAGAATACTGCCCTTTATGTAAAATAAGGCAATATTCATATTCCACCTGTTGCATTTGATCTGTGATAATTCATTTGTAGACATCATTTGTCACATAAATTAGGCCATAGCGAAAACAATGGTCAAGAATTTCCAAGGCTATATACTTTGTGTGCTTGAGTGTGAACAAACATGGGTTTAAGTGAAGGGGGACAACATGAGCATGGTCCTTTTATTTTTTTATTTTATTTGCTTTATTTTGTCAAAAGTTTACAATAAAATAGAAATAAGAATAAACATAAATTTAAATATAAGAAATAGGAATTAATAATTGGGGACAATAGGACAGGGATGGTAGGCACGATTATGCGCTTATGCACACCTCCTACAGACCTCTTAGGAATGGGGTGAGGTCAATAGAAGTTAGTTTGAGGGTAAAGGAGTGGGGGTTTGAGCAGGTGACAACAGAATCAGATAGTGAGTCCTGATGCAATTTGAATTTTTTTTTAAACCCCAAATTTATCAAATTGGCAATCACCTTCAATATACTTCCTGAAATTCTAGGATACAACCCAAAATTATATGACAGATATATATTTATAAATTAAAAAATAGGAACATCTGTATGAAAAGTCTCTCCTCAAAAGGAGCAATGAATATAGATGATCCCAGGTTACTCACCTCTGTCTCTGAGTAGCTGGGCAATTTGATATTGGATAGGCCCACAGATACCATGAAAGTAATTAAAACAAGACACAGCTTTGATAACATCTTGGTTTAGTGTGTACAAGACACCAAACCGGATTCCAGACATAGCAAAATCCTGTAAATGAAGAGAAGAATTAGCAATTCAGCTTCCATCATATAAGGACTGTAAATATTTTGATTCAACCAACATTCATAGTCCAGGAATTTAAGGGCGTATCACCTAAAAAATAGAATAAAACTTACCTTACTAATCCCCCACAACACATGGGTCCTTTGTGGATCAGGCAATCTGTATGTAAGAAGAATACTTATATGAATATTTTCAATTAATAATTAAGACTTCTTGATCAACCTTTTCCACTCTGGTGCTTTCTAAATATATTTGACGACTACTCCCAAAATTTCCAGAGAGAAAGTCACCTTATTTGGAGTCATGGAAGTTACAGTAAAGTACACCTCAAGGTATTAAATTAGGAAAGGTCCATTAAATTAGGACGATCAACCCAGAATTCCAAAACAACAAAGAACATAATTATCAATATTGTAAATAAAAATGTTGTCCCATAGGGCCAAATGAATCACCTGTTAATTTTGTGTATATGGAAAAAGTAGAGAAATTGAACTTTTCAATGTCAACAATATCTCCCCCTCCCCTCTTTTACTGGAAATGAAAGCAGAAGCTTCGAAGAGAAAGTTTCTGTCAGGGCTATGTCAATATACAAATGATTATATTTTTCCATTCCTTGATCCGTTCATCAAGAGCAGTTTCATAAGTTCCATCTACTGAAGCTAGCAGTCCAACCCCCTTCCCCTAAAAAGGGCCCAAGATCTTCTTCTTTCCTTCCTTCCTGAAAAGTGTGTTTTCCCAAGTGTGTTTCAGGAAGTAAAAGGGAGCTCAACTTCTTTAACTCCATATAATTTTCTTAACCACATTACGGAATTTGTTTGCCACTGCCTTCTTCCCAGACAACTGGGTGTCCCTCATCAAAATATTAATCAGAGTTGACCATGCTTAGCTTCTGAGATGAGCCAATTGTGGCTACTACAAAAATGTGAGAACCATATAAAGTGGGAAGAGAAAGAGCTATTTTCTCAGTAGTGCTTTCTAAAATGAGGAAAAATTTAGATTACAAAGACACTTTCTGAAGCCACAAGATACGCTGATGCAGAAACACACAAAAAACTATTGTTCTCATTTAAAGAATATAGAATATTTTACTTCAAAAAAACAATTTCCACTTCTGAGCTGGAAGGCCATCCTTATCTTTCACAGATTGCATTATTTATTTATTTTATAAAATGCATAAGGCTTCTAATTCTATAATGATTTGCTAGCATTGGTGACCTTTGCTACTAGATGAGTGAAGCTGTAAAGCAGACCTTACCTGTCCATTTCCAGTACACTGTGAAATGTGGCAGAATCATCAAAAACTGACAGCATATAGATCTCATCAACAATCACATGCAGCTCATGTCTACAACAGAGGAAAAGAGAGGACTTCAGCAGTTGGAAGGAAAATGACTTGCTCTCATAAAATAGGAAAGAAATTTGCCTTCTTTCATGGATAGTCACTATAATGATTGACTAGAAAAGAACATCCATGATTCTAAGAACGTTTGAGAATAAGAATGGAGTTCAAACATCAGCTAATCAAGAACACACTCATTGCTAGAAATTAGGACACAATCTCAACAGATATTACAATCTTCCCATAAATGCTTTGATACACAAAGCAGCCCACTGATTAGAGTCTGGCTTAACTCTCCCAATAAAAGCTTACAGGGAAGTAATGTAATGAAATTAATGAAATGAAAGGAAATTAGAATGTTTTGCCTCCATGACTATAGTTCCTTCACCCTTGTCATTGTCTGACATCTGAGTATCTCTTTCTTCCTTGAATTCTTATTTGTTGCCCCCTTCTAGCATATTTTTACTTCATTTTTAGCCTCTCTGTCTCTGTCTCTGTCTCTGACACACACTGTAGATATTGCTCTTCAGTGGCTCTGCTCCTACTGAGGTGGATGTTTCAAGATGGTGCCAAATTTTTCACTTCATGGCAGGTGCACCATACTAATTAAACAGGCCTGTTTCATTTTTCCATACTGTTCAAAATCCACATAAAACCCTTGAGATTATCTGTGAATGCAATGTTACAATCATTAATTCTATTCTTCCTGTTCATTAAACTCATCTAGGCTACAGACCCAAATTTTGACCCATCAGATTCTCTAAAACATGTAAGATTGTTGCACCTTTTTGCAAATTCCAAGTAATCCTGCATCTCTGACAGCGAATAGATATCTCCTAAGGGATTTTGTGGATTCAGGAGAATTAAACCCCTTACTTTGATACCCTATAAAAGAAACAAGAGCATTTAAAAATGTACGTATATGTGTATATGGGAAGTAAACACATTGATATATCAAATACAGCCTGTCAGGAAGCCTACTTATTCTGCAGGGGGGTGATTGTAAAAACTGACTTTTTTATTATTAAGTAGCTGAAACATGCAGCTTGATTTCACTTTTTAAATCAGTACATTTTACAATGTGGTAATTTTCTTTTTATGCATGATCCTTGTGAATTTAAATCCTCCCTCTGAATTAATCTCAAAAGTAGCTGCATCCTTCCTTAGGAGGGCTTTGGAAAAACAGTGCAAGAAAATGTGCTGTAAGATCAGGTCAGGTCTACTCTTCTAGAAGCTACATTTTTCCAATGATCCTGGTGCCTGCCCCATCCCAGTTAATAAAATTGACTGGGTATGATGAATTCTCGTGAATATTTTAGAGCTGCAGACTGTATTTCATTCTAGCCTATTAAAATTTTTAATAATTATTAAAACATAGAATATTAACATATGTTTAATTGATAAACACACCAACACAAAATGCAGAAAGGATAATAAAATAATGCAGATAATTTAAAATTCTCTGAGCAAATGATCCATACTGAAAAAAAAAATGTCTTTCTAGTGAACTACTTTCATTTTCTAATGGAAAAACAATTATGTTAGAAATACAAATGGTGGGAATCTTTCCTAAAGCAAAGTTTTTTGTCATATTTCATTTGGAAGTTAGGTTAGCAAGAGGGCTAAGTAGGTAGCACTCTGATCTTCATTTCATTCCAAGTCAAACAGGGTTGGGGAAATTACTGGTTGAAAGTAATAACTTTTAAAAAAGGTTTATTCATTCTAAAGGGCTGAAACACAGAATAAGGAAAGTTGCTCCAGTTGAGCTCATATTGCACTTGACAGCCAAGGTTTAGAAAAATAGTTAAGGCTGGAAAGACTATCTTGGCCACTGGAATAATCTAGCAAGAATTGAATGAGCGTAAACTTCACTTCTGATTGGGCATCCTGCAAGGCTTTCTTTAGCTTATCCACTGTAAGCTGGAATGGACGAGTGCAGCTGCCAGTGACCTGAAATATACCAAACAAGAGCTTGAATAGTGGCTTTCGGATCCATTGCATGCAACACTAACAAGGAATATGATTAACCAAGGTGGCATCATTCAGACATTTACAGAACTTGGAATCTGCATTGTATTTCAAGATAGATATTTCAGTAAATCATGAAAAATCTTGGAATGCTAATCTAAGCACAAGCATTCTTCTTATCCAGGTCACCAAATGTTTGTATCTCCAAGTCCCTATGATCTATTTTAAATTCCAAAGTTATTCTCTTATCTACTTTAATATCACATAACATTACCATTAACATTCTGCTAATCCAACCCTACAGAGAACATTTGGTCGATGTGAGGGCCAACCCAACTGGTTACAAGCTTACTGTCCCTATGATCAAGTGATATAACCAGAAAGCCAAATGGAATGCCAAGAGATTCCAGAATAGGGTGGTCATTCATATGCTTCCTTACCTGGCTATCTAAATAGGCATAAACCAAGTTGACCTTGCCATATAGGTACACATTTTTGATGATTCCTCCATAGAATGGAGTAGCAATCAGAAACGCTTCTGTAATAAAAAGAATAAAACAATAAACTACTGCTGCTATCTGTGTAGTTTGTAGTGTCATCACATACAGTAACAGTGTTTATGGAATAAACTGTCATAATCAAGCAGGTAAAAAAAAAGTTTGATGTACGAACTAATTAATAAAAAGTCTTCTCCAGATCCAGCCTGATGAATATGAGTGATTTAGTACAGGTGTTCTGAACTATGTTAGACACAATATCTAGAAAAACCTAAGCAATTTCTTTTCTTTTCTGCAAAAAATCCTGCTTTTCTATCATCTAACAACTTGTAATTTAAATTGCTCCAGCTCACTTACCTCCTGGATCACACAGAACCATGGCCAAAGAGGAAAACAAAGACCCACAGCCATTCTGTAGAATCATCTAGAGAAAAGATATACAGGCAAATATTATTTCTGGACAGACTATTCTTCCAATGAGATTTCTAGGACCAGGGATTATCCATTCTCTTCCTTCTCTACCATAACTCCTCTTACCCCAAAGCTGCTTTTTCAAAAGGCAACTGGACTTTGTTTTTCCTTGAATATGTTTTGCTTCTCATCCAAGAAGCTTAGTGACATCAGAACTGAAAAAGCTTCTTGGATGAGAAGCGAAACATCTTCAAGGAAAAACAAAGTCCAGTTGCCTTTTGAAAAAAGCACCTTTGAGACAACCATGATCTGGATGACTGAGACTCTCCATAGACTCTCTTATCCTGATTTATTTAATATGGTTGAGGAGCCTCAAATAAGGAGTGACAACCTCACTCTTCTGTGGCAGTGTTGCTAGCCCTCCTAGGGTTCCCTTAACCACTGGGGATCAGGTATTCCACTGGAAGCTGAGAATTGCACAGTGTCATCTTGATGTTACGTTGGTAAATGGAGAGCAATATAAATATGTTAAATAAACAAATAAATAAACTTGAAGGATAGCCTTTCTTTCCCATAAAGCTTTCTACTATGAATTTGTGATTCACTTCAGAGTACATCCATGGATAGACAAAGGTCAATCTGTGGCCATCCAGTGTGCCTGGACTCAATGTTTAGTCCAAAGAACATTTGGAGTTAATACAGTATTGGTGACTGCCTTGGGAATGGTCTAAGTCAGTAGTTGCCAACCGATGGGCCTCAGCTCACTGGTGGACCTTGAGAAAATTTTGGTAGGCCGCAGAGAAATCTCACCCCCAGAACACCCCCAAAGCAATTAATCCAGGCTACGCAGAAACACAAGGCTGCGCTGCCCACATGGCCCGTGGGAACCCTCCCTGCCCACTATCTCCTTACCTGGCAAACTTGCCTGCTAAATTGCTATTTTTCCTTTTTCCGACCATCAGCTCTTCTGCTGTGCCAGGAGATTTAGATTAGCTAGGAAGTAAGAAATGGTTGGATTTCTTCCTTTCTTGCTAGTCTTTAGATCTTCGGCTCTGCTTTTAAGCATAGCCGAACCTCCCTTAGAACTGAAGATTCTATTATTCAGTGCAGATTCACAGCAAGCAAATTTTATGTGATAGACTAAGCTAGCTGATGGCAGATAAATAGATCACTGAATGATTCTGTGAGCAACTCAATCTGCCTGCCTGTTTTGCCTGATTTTGGGTAAAAGTTGTTCTTTTTTTAAATAAAAAAATCAATATTTACATACATGGTGTGTTGTGAGTTAATTTTATGATTTTGCTTGCAAGCAAATTTTATGTGACAGACTAACCTAGCTGATGGCAGATAGATAAATCACTGAATGATTCTATGAGCAACTCAATCTGCCTGCCTGCTTTGCCTGATTTTGAGCAAAAGTTGCTCTTTTTTTAATAAAAAACTCAAAATTTATATACATAGTGTGTTGTGAATTAATTTTATGAGTTTGCTTGCAAGCAAATTTTATGTGACAGACTGAGCTAGCCAATGGCAGATAGATTTCTGAATGAATCTGTGATTCCGTGAGCAACTCAATCTGCCTGCCTGCTTTGCCTGATTTTGAGTAAAAGTTGTTCTTTTTNGCCCACAGAATCGGTTAGTGGTCCCTGGGATTTAAAATTATGAGTTTGGTGGTCCCTGAGGTCCAAAAGGTTGGTGACCCCTGGTCTAGGTAAACAAAACTATGCAGTCTCCTAAAACTGTTGGTGCCAATCTTCTTTCTTTATCCCATATCCTCCTCTTTGAAACGAATAAGTTGCTCTGTTTTTTCATGCCAGGCTTAGTGTGGTAAGTTCAGAGTTGATTTTGTAGAGAACAGCTCACTCTCATTCATTTGTTCAATTTCAGACCATATATTACACAATTTCCAAAGCATAATTCAGACTATTCAGCAGTTTGCCTAGTTGCTGCTTCATGGTCTCTTGTTGTCACAACCATTATGGAGTCCAATGGACTTTTAAATTTGACAAGCAAAAAACAGTAAATATTTCTCACAAATATTTTCCCTCTTTGTGATGACCCAGAGTGTATCAAAGATATAACAAAAACTAAAACATAAAGGTCCTTTAATGTCTTCGACTTGGCTTACTGTTTAATTGTTCACAACTGAAGATTAAACTATTTTCAAAATAACATTCCAAACTAAAGAAACACAGTTCAAATTCAAAGAGCAGATAACAAAGCAAAAATCAAAACCAAACTGCATTGAATAAAGTTCAATGACATACCAGGATAAATAATTACAAACTTCAGGAAGATAACAAGGTAGTCCATTGGAAGAACGCCAACCAAGATAAACCTCATCTAGGAATAAAATACTAATTTGTCTTCAGTGTTTGTTAGCATGCAGGTCCAAACTCTTATGCAGATCTCACACCTGCAGCCCAAGAGGAGGATCATGGCCCTCTTCTCCCAAGTAGACCATGTTTTTCCCTGATCCTCTCCTCCTTGCATGCCTTAGGATGGAGAGGGATGGGCCTGGGTCCTCCTCTGACTGCTCAGCCAGCCTCTGCTCTTCCCCAGCCTCCTCTCCCTCAGAGTCAGTCTCCACCAAGGGCATGACACTCTTCCACTTTGTGGTTTGATATTTAGCATACAAAATTATGTGCTGTTCAGGCAGCAGTCCACATTCAGGCAGTTTGCAAACTTGTGTTTTTTGTTGTTGGAAGGCAACTCTTTATTTGAAGATAATGCTAAATTCTAATAATATGGAAAGTATAAAGGCTCACTTCCACATAAGAAGGAAGTGGGGTTATAAAAGAATGTTTCCAATCTTCATTTCATGATTTGGTCTTCTTAAAAAGTATCTTTGGAATTGAAGCCATATGTGTTAAACCAAAATTCTTTCTGTTTAAGTACAAGTATGCAAAAAAATTTCAAGATTAATCCAAGATGTTTAATGGCTTTAAATATCTGGGTATTGTACTAAGGTAGAAAGAGGTTCCAGCTGAAAATATACCATGAGTAGCATAGAGATGCATGGTAGCTCTTTCTCTTTTTCTTTTTCTCTCTTTCTCTTAAAAGGAAGAAAGCAAAAGAAAGAGGGAGGGATGGGAAAAAGAAAGGGAGGAAAGGGAGAAAGAAAGAAAGGAAGGAAGGAAGGAAGGAAGGAAGGAAGGAAGGGAGGGAAGGGAAGGGAAGGGAAAAAGAGGGAAGGGAAGGGAAAAAGAGGGAAGGGAAGGGAAAGTGAATGATATGGATGGATGGATGAATGAACGGATAGATAAAGAGAGGGAGGGAGGGAGAGAAAAAGAACGACAAACTCTAGCACTGAACGCAGCTTCAGAGGACGCTTTGAAACAGCACAGCAATTCAGGGTCAGAAGAGACCTCATCTAGTCCAACCTCCTGCTCCAAGAGCTCTCTGAGAGTTGTTCAGGGTTTATCTGAATCCTTAGAGCCACCTCTGACTCACGAGTACAAATGGGTGTGGAACCTTCTTGGGACTGCTGAAAGGACTCTGTTGTAAACAGGAGATAGGTGGTGTTGTATTCTTCCCCCTCTGTTGAAACAGGGATGTTCAATTTTAACATAGATGGGTTCTTTGACCCCTCTTTCAACCCAGTGATCCTATCTGTCCAGAATGTGAAATTCGCTGTCTTCAAAAAAGTGACCTTTGTCTTTCAGATGCTGAATCCTATCCTGATGGGATAGTTTTCCTGTGTTGTGCCATGTGTTTGTGAAGTGGTTATTTTGTTTCCCCAATTACAAATATGCACACATCTCTCAGCATTGCACTGAATATACCACATTATTCAGTTTCTGTCCGGCTATTTTATCCTTCGGTAGATGAGCTTTTGCCTTTATGAATTATTGGGTTTAAAGCCCATGTCACACTGCACCAACGGATGGAAAAAGGATGTAAAACGGAGAGAAACACTTGCCATCCGTTGGTTA
>BHFT01062053.1:0-22173 GCA_004320025.1 Laticauda laticaudata
AGGAAACCCTTAATACTGTTTCAGACAAATGGCTGTCCAGTTTTTTCTTCTCTTAAAAACCTCAAGGTGATGGGCATCTGCAAACTTCTGGAGAAGTTTGCTCCAATTGATTAATTGTTCTAACTGACATCAAGTTTTTTCCTTAGTTCTGTTTTGGATGATAACTGAAATCTCATGAGTGTTTGAAAATGTCACATGCACTAATTAATATACAATTCCATATGCTCCATACAGAGTGGGAAGCAAAAACCACACCCACTTTATATAGTGTTTTGTTTGTACGTATATTTTTGTAACAAACATGTTTACACCAATCTTGTCTATGCTTTTATCTTGGCCAAGAGCTTTTTTTCCAAGAGGAACTCTAGGCAGTGGTAATTATGTAAAAGCAAACAAAAAGAAAGCAAGCTTTATAGTAATTGTTTTAGGCATTACACAAAAGCACTCTTGCTTTTCAGACTGTTTAAAAATATTTTAGAAACGCTTTTAAAATATTTTAAGGAGATAGGTATTGTTGACTCCATTGGAGAGCTAGGGAAGCGGTAGAGATGAAGGCAGGGCGGTGTGTGGTAGCACGGTAATTTTCATAATTGATTAGAAGGCATTTATTTAAAAGAGGAATAACAGGTAATAACAACTAGGTAGGTAAAGAAGCAATATTGGCACATAAACCTCAGGCCGAGCCACACGATATACGTCTCACACTTAACAACACACATGGACTTGTCTGACTCAACCACCCATTGGGTAAATACTTCGGTGGTTATGGGTATATAATGTATAGACAGCCAGGATTTCACATAAATAGCGCAGCTATTTAAGACAATGGCCAGGAATTAGGGAGCCAACCTCCCCTCTGGGAAGGCAAGATTGTTCCCTAGACAGGGGGCAATAAGCAAGTAAAGGCTTTTTCAAGAATCAACACTGGCCTTCCAGGTGTGAAACTTCAGTGGAAAGCAGTACCTTACGCACTCGTGTGAGTTCTGCTATTATAAGCTCAGTGGACACAGAAGTGAGAACATTAAACAGAGAGGGAGGCTTTGGTCGCATATAGGCGCACGCGAAAGTTGACATGGACAGTTCCTGCTATGGCAACTAGAGAAATTTCGTGATTTGCGAGATGTCTATCATATAGCTGATTATTATATCGACAATTAGAGAGTGACCTCAATTCTCAATGCGTATAAAAACACTAGTTTGGACTTGAGAGAGTTTATCTCAGAAAAGACAAGTTATTATTAAATATTGTATGTTGAATTACAGGTGTGTTAAGTGATATAAGATCTCTGCGGGGTGACCAGTGTAAATCGAATAATAGTTTTAGTTTAGGTTGAGGTTCACGTGATTATGTTACATATTGTCTCGAGAAAATGCTCTCTAGACTTAGGGAAATAACGCAAATATTCATCACTGATGAAGCCAGTTATGCTCCGTCCCATAATGGATAGCAGCTATATTAGAAGCTCTGCATTGTTGAATGGCATTAAGGAACCAAGGTAAGAATATTTCTGAATGAATGAACGAACAAATTCATAAAATTGTTTAGTAAAAGATCTAAATGCAGCTCATATTTCTCTTCCCCTCCCCTCACCCCGAATATTTGCATGCCAACGAAGTTCATGGTTTAAATAAATTCCTTAGTGTTAAATATTTTGTAAATTAACTCTGCAAATAAAAATTCCAGTATTCATTATTCCCAAATATGCAGAATTGGAAGGCAGTTGTCCATGCTGGGATAAAAAATACCCTTGTAGGCATATTTCACAATGAATACTGAAGGTCAAGTTCCCAATCATTTCAATCAATTCATGCATGGTTGCGCCCAGTTGTATGTAGCCTGTATTTTAGGTTGGGGTAGTGTGTGCTGAGCTGCAGTTTTTATTGCACTGTGGGATTGTTTTATAATTTTACATTTTTAATTTATCAATGTTGCTCGTTGAAATTGAAAAAGCTACTCTCAGTATAACTTTGCATCAGCCTCTAAAATATAACCCATTTTAACATTATAGGCAATGGAAAATATGCTTAGTTGTTCCCCATCTGTTCTCCATCCTTTCACAGAAGTTTTCTGAGAACTAATGATTTGTCACATCTTAAGAAATTGTTTGAATAATTCCTGGCGTGCATTTTAAAGTATGATATAACTTTACTGGAACTCTCAGTTTTATGTTTTGGTCCATTTTCAGTTACCAAAACCTCAGAAGAAATAACGGAAGGTTATTTTGGTATATAAAGTATCTGTTTTTTCACAACAAAAATACAATATCCATAATTTAATTGCTATTAAATTGATAGTGTTTTAAAAAATAAATAAATTAAGTAAAGGTAGAATAACTGGATATGATGTCAATGAAGATTCTTAGTTAGGCGGATGATAGAAAATTAGAATAAAGAAAGATTAATTCCTATGTATGAATTAAAATTAAAAGGACTGTTTATAATGATGAATATGCTCAATACAATAACAGAATATAAAAATAAGGCTAATATAAAGACGAAAAAACTAGTTTAAAATGTATCTGTTATGCCTTACACTATTGTTTATTAGTATAACAGGTGAAAACTCAAAAAATTTAGAATCATCGTGCAAAAGTTCATTTATTCAGCTATGCAGACTTAAAAGGTGAAACTAATATAATGAGGTAGACTCATGACATGCAAAGCAAGTATAGTTCAAAGCGTGATGCTTAATTGAGATAATTATGGCTACAGCTCATCAAAACCCCAAATCCACAATCCTCAGAAAATTAGAAATATTGTGAAAAAGGTTTCCATATTCCTAGGCTCAAAATAGTCCCACTCTAATCAGCTAATGAAAGCCATAACACCCACAAAGGGTTCCTGAGCCTTTAAATGGTCTCTCATCAGGTCATAGTAGGAATCATCAATCATGGAAAGACGCTGACCTGACAGTTGTGCAAAAACCATCACTTGCACCCTCCCAAAAGGAGGGAAAGGCCCTCAAAAAGATAATTGCAAGGAAGTGAATGTTCCGAAAATGCTGTATTAAAAGCGGCATTAATAGAAAGGTTATGTGGAAGGAAAAGTGTGGAAAAAAAGTGCACAGGCAGCAGGATGACCGCAGGAGAGGATTTCAGAAAAAGGCCATTCAAAAGTGTTGGTGGACTTTCACAAGGATGGACTGAGGCTGGAGTCAGTGATCAAAGGCCACCACACACAGATGATCCTGGACTGGCTTCAAATGTCATATTGCCTTCTGTCAAGCTGTTCTGAACAACAAACGTCAAGAAGATCTTACCTGGGCAAAGAAAACAGCAGACCTGGTCCTGTGCTCAGTGGCCCAAAGTCCTCTTTTTGGTGAGAGCAAACTTTTGCATCTATTTGTAAACCAAGAGACCAGAGTCTGGAGGAACAGAATGGAGAGGCACACACTGCAAGATGCTTGAGTTCCAGTGTGAAGTTTCCACAGTCCTGTGTTGATTGTGGGAGCCATGTCATCTGTGGTGTTGTCCACTGTGGCTTCATAAGTCCAGGGATCAATGGCCATCTATCCACGCGAAGATTCTGAGACTTCTGCTTCCTTCCACAGACAAGCTTTATGGGGATGCTGACTTCATTTTCAGCAGGACTTGGCACCTGCCCCACACTGCCAAAAGCACCAAAACCTGGTTCAATGACCGTGGGATTACTGTGCTTAATTTGCCAGCAAACTCGCCTGAACCCCATAGAGAATGTATGGGGCATTGCAAAGAAAAAGATGAGAGACACGAGACCAAACAATGCAGAAGAGCTGAAGGCCACTATCGAAGTATCCTGGTCTTCATAACACCTCAGCAGTGCCACCGGCTGATAGCTTCCATGCCACGCGGCATTGAGGCAGTAATTGTTGCAAAAGGGGCCCAAACCAAGTACTGAGTACATATACATGCTTATACTTTTCAGAGGTCTGATATTCTATGTACAATCCTTGTTTTATTGATCACAGGTAATATTTTATAATGTAATGTAATGAGTCTATCTCATATATTAGTTTCACCTTTTAAGTTGCATTACTAAAATAAATGAAATTTTGCACGATATTCTAATTTTTTGAGTTTCACCTGTATGTATTAATAGTTCTGTTCATTTTTTCTTCGTTCTTCTGTCAATGATATGCCCTGACAATACACTGTATTCAAAATATTTATGAATAATAACAATAAAAATATACTGTACTAAAAAAAAAAGAAGATTCTTAGTCAACCAAGTAGATTTGTTTGGAAATTGAGTCATGGCAACTGGACTTATTTTTGGTTGGTTTGAAACATTTCACTGCTCATCCAAGCAGCATATGTACCTGATTTGGTGTAACTGTTGCTGGCCATGTTAGTAACTCATATGAAATGATTAACCTTTTCCAAAGAGTTTGTTTTCTCTCTTTTAGGAATATTTTGTTTTAATACAGAATTCATCATAACAACTTAATTCTGATGGAAATATAATAGCATAATGAAATATAATGAAATATAATAGCATAATGAAATATAATAGCATAATGATTCAATCTGTTTAGTATTTTTCATTCTTCTTTAGTAATTTACATGATTTGATTGAAAATCTTTAAAAAACCCACTAGATGGCAATCTCAGCAACTATTTCTGAACATTTTTCATAGTTTCTTTGCAAGTTTGTAACAATTCATGGACAAAAGATTATATTAGGTTAGTATATCCAGTGATATAATGCTATTGATCATATATCAACAACATCTCTACTATACTGCTACTAAAATTGATTTTCTATATGGGAACTGGAGAGGAGAGAAAAGAAAGCCCCAACACATAAACCACTTGCTTAATATTTGTTGTAACCTACTGTGTTTCTCAGCCCCCCCTCCATTCCCCCTTTTTGCCAATGGACAAAAAATAGATAACACAAATTGTTTATACCTTGAGAATCATTTTGATATAGTAGTTATCAGACTAGAAACTGAGAAACTATGTTAGTTCCACTTTAGGCATAAACCAGCTGGGTGACCTGAGACTAGACACACTTTCTCTCAGCTCTAGAAAGGAGATAATGGCAAACAATTTCTGAAAAACATTTACAGGAAAATGTCAGAAGCTATTCTAAGCAGTCTCCAATAATTGGAGATTGCTGGAGATTGAATGGAAGAAAAAAATTACATCTTCATTGTTTTCTCCTACAACTCCCCGCTTTTTATCAGTTCACAGTTTTCCACTTTATAAACATGGTTGCAGATAATAAACTACTTATATATATCTTTACATAAAGGGGGTTAACTTAAATGTAATGGGAAATTAAGATTATCCTATGAAATATACACTCTACATATAAAATTATTCTGTAAGCCAGTGTTAACAAGTATCATCGATGCATGGTTGTTTAGTTTCCTAATCTATATATCCAGTGAGAGATAACACAACTTCTGTATTAATGGATGCAATCAAAAGTACAATTATTTTCTATATTTGGCAATATATGTTCTACTATCAGGTGATTTCATGTGTGTACATTAAGTTACCATTTGCTCACCTACTGTATAGCAGCTTTTATTGTGTTAGGTGGAGGCTTAACCCAAATAAATATAGTACAGTGTGGTCAACACTGGACACACTACTGTCATCTGCTTGCTTCTGGGAGACAAATGGGAGGAAAGTTCATACAGCTGCATCTTAGCGTATAAGTGTATTTTGAAAGACAACGGTAATCTAAAAACATTTTTCATTTTATTTGAGACAATTTGACAGTGTTGGCGTTTATGAGCTTCAGAGAATATACTTTGTAGTTAATCTTTCCAATTTTTCAAAAGTTTGCTTGTGTTTTCATTGAGGTCAGTCCAACATGGGTGGAGCCAGGAATATTACAGTTTGCTAGGCTGCTGTGAGAATTTGTGTAGCATCAAATTGTTTTGTTTTAACCCAGCAGAATTGCTCTTATATTCTGGTTTTCATTTTTTACTGAATAGTGGTTTTTTTTCTGTTTTAATGGGTCTCTGAAATGGTTCATTAAGTTATATCCTAAGATCTCTGCCTTTCTTGACTTTGGTTTCTCTTCTTAGCAAGTTCCATTATTTACTCTCTTTTATCTATTGGTGTTTGTTATCCCCTTTTCACATTCATCCCTAACAAATTATTTGATTTTATTCTATGATTCCTATAGTGGTTTATCAGTAATTATGCAAGTATATGTAATGCTGCTATATATAGTAATTCAGTAATTGAAACAACTCAAATGTTCTCCTTAAAAATTGTGGTATATGATCAGAATCATTTCATGGAAACTGGTTGGATTTATTCTTCCTCTCTAGCTTGTAATTTATATATGATCAGATTGTGAGTTGTTCCATGGTCAATCTGTAGTGACATCTTTGGTGTTGTAACTGAGATTCTTTATTTTTTTATACCAATAATATAATCAATCCAATTTTTTTACATCCCATTTAGTGATGTCCATGCATATAGGTAGTGTTTTAGTTGTTGGAAAACAGTGTTAAAATGATGAAACCATAGGATTGACAGAAACTGATAATTGTTTTGTAGCTTCATTTCTGTTTCCTAAGTATACATTTGAATTATATTATCCTCTTTACTATTTCTAACTTTGGCATTCCAGTCTTTAAACTTCTCTGGATCGAGAAAAACAAGTTCAGACTCAGTTTAATCTGGACAGAGTTTTACTACTTCTTTGTTAATACAAACTTGATGTGCAGATGGGATTGAGCTTCCTAAAAGAGCAAATCTTGATGTTCTCCTGCATTCATGGCTTCACCTAGAGGAGTGGGTAACAGTTGTGGCCCTTGTCAGCTTTAGTTGGTATGCCAATGCCTTTAATGAGATGCACTGAGAAAAGTAATTCTTGTCATTATCAACTCCCATTTAGATTATTGTAACTAGATCTACTGTAAATGGGATTGTTCTTGAAGACCACCTAGAAATAGCAATAGCACTTATATACCTGCTTCGCAGGGCTTTACGTTGTACTCTACGTGGTTTCCAGACTCAGCATATTGCCACCAACAATCTGGGTCCTCATTTTACCTACCTCGGAAAGATGGAAGGCTGAGTCAACCTGGAGCCAATCAGAATCGAAATCCTGGCAGTGAGCAGTGGGTTAGGCTGCAATACTGCATTCTAACTACTACACCAACACGGCTCATAAAATTAGGCCGTTGAAAAATGTGGCTGCTTGTGTGCTTGTACTCTAGGCTTGATAACATTACACGATGCTACAGCTATGACATTGCATTATCTACTAGTTTATTTTGATGTGTTATTTATGCGGCTGGTTTATAATACTGGCTGTATCTGATAGAATATGCCTCCCTGTTGCATAAAAACTGGGTCTCCAGAGAATCCCTACTATGAGGATACTCAAGTAAAAGAAATACTGAAGCACCCATTCTTTCCAGGACCTCCCCTCCTGTAGAATGCTAATTTTCAAAGATTCTTCTGGAGACTTTTAAAGACTTGGCTACTCTGGGACTGCTTTGAATTTTATTTTTACAGTTCTAAGATAAATGTAGGATGATGGATATTACACTGTATTGGAAGATATTCTTGTTCTTTTTTTTTTTCTTATGTAACCTTTACCATGTAACTTGCTGGCTGATTAGATTTGATATGAGTGAATCAGTATAATAGATCATAGCAATAAATAATGAATTTAATGCCCGTTATATTTCATTAATCAGAGGGTTAGACTCTATCATCTAAGTGACCCTGCCCACTTTATAATTCTATGATACTTATTGATAAGTAACATGAAGCACTTCTATAGAATATTAGACCAGAGAAAGCTGGCTTAAAGTATTCTGTATCAGCTATCCTGCAGTAAAATGTGGGAGCAATTTTATTGTTGAAAATTAAGTGAATTTAATTAGTGTTTATGCATTCCTAGCGCATTCTTTAGGAAAAAAAGCTTCTTCACTATGTTAACAACAGAAAATATTCTTACTGTAATCAATCAAAAAACTGTCCATCTGATAGATGTATTTACAAGATACTATGCAACTTCCCATCTTCTTTGTATATGTCTGTGGATTCAGCATTATTTTAGAGAATATTAATGTTTGGTCTCCATGATAGAGAATTGCTGTAACTTACCAGTGAATACTGACTGACTCAGCTGCCTTTGTGCTTTAAAGTGAATCGCTAATATAGACTAAAAATGTTTTTTCTAAACAGCTTGCTTGTCTCCAAAACAGTATGCTGAGCCAGCACAGCATATGAAGATAAGGGATTCTTAACTTTGTGTGATGAACCAGCTGATCACTAATTTCTGTGTTGGATAAAATACAGTCATATAGTTCTCTTAATAGAGAGCTGGATAGTGTTTTGATAACTGCTGTCCATACCTGACATGTTTTGGAATAGTGGGGTCTTTTGGATGACCTAGCATTGCAAAGTATGCAAGTCTGCAGTGGAAATGAAAAACTCTTTTTTCTTAAGTGTGTATTGATTGTTTTTTAAAATACCTTATGTCTTTTATAGAGCTTTTTCTGCAGGTTTCACACATTTCTTTCCTCTAGATCAGAGGTCTCCAAACTTGGCAACTTTAAGACTTGTGGACTTCAATTCCCAGAATTCTCCAGCCAGCAAAGCCATCAACAATCTGGGTCCTCATAGCCGGGTGGAGAATTCTGGGAGTTGAAGTCCACAAGTTTTAAAGTTGCAAGTTTGGGAACCCCTGCTCTAGATGAAGGAAGACAATCTTAACTGCTGTTTTTTTAAATCAGCTTTTTCTTTAAAGTATTTCTAAACAGAAACATAGCAATACAAAGATCATGTATAATAAAATTAAAATAAAACTAAAAGCAATCCTCCAACATCTAAAAACCATCTAATTACAGTAGAAAGTGGAATATGCTCAGGGAAAATTGGGATGTCTTAATAGGTCTTTATGAATTTCTTAAAACTTCTCAGAAATGCAACTCAACATATTTCACATGGCAAGCATTCCATAAATATGCCTTTGTAGAAAAACTTATCTGTCTTGTTTTAAAACAGTGGAATTACCTCAGACAAGGATATAGGGGAAAGCTTCTGCTCCTGATCTTAAAAAGTGGCCAAGTTGATAAAGTGAAAAGTGTTTCTGGACCCCAACCCATTTAAGTCTTTAAAGGTAAGAAACAGCATTCTTACATTGGTACTGGACATTTTCAACTCAAACACCAGCTGGAGAGATGGGCCAGAAAGTTTTCTGTGATTAAAATGTTCCATTTTATGCACATTTGGCAGTTTTAAAGTTGTATGACGTCTGCTCTTCAGGTAATTAAAAATAAAAATAAAAGACTGAAATTACATTGTAGTTGCATATTATTACATTGCCTGTTGTCCAACGTAGTTTCCAATATAGGAATAAAAATATTTTTTATCCACAAATCAAAGCTTTTAGAGATTTTTTTTACAATGGATGTTTCAGACCTCAAACCAAGTTAGATTTATTACTTTCACATCATATAGTACAGATTAAATTTTTAGGAAGACTGGTGATATTGAGATGAATACCCTGGTTGAATTCATATTTATTTGCATAGGATTTTCTGTGGAAAATACACTTCTTTGCCTCTAACATATAGGTTATATTCCGTATAATTGAAAATGTATTACAATATTTCTAGATTAGTGAGTCCAAACAGGCAGATTACAACATAAGATTATAAAAAACAAAGCATTAAACACTTCCTCTGAAAAAGAAACAACATAATCCTGATAATAATTTCTATATTATTCAGATGTCAAATGTTTTGTGGAAGACTTGTTTTGACTGCTCTTCAAAACACTATAAGAGATTATAGTTTCTGTATCTCTAGAGGTTAGGTTTTCCACACAGGAGGGTGTATTACAGGAAAAATTGTGTGCTTTCTCTCTCTGTCCAACCCTCTCCCTTCTTTGTGGAAAATTCTTAGAAAGCCCCTTGGGGCTGAATACACTGTATGATTGGTTCTTGCTGAAACAGAGTTAGGGATACATATGTGCCAAATCCTAAAAGGCCTTATCAGTTTATAAGTGCACACTTTGAATTATATTCAGATGCCTACTGATACACAATACACAACCAGCAACACTGTGGCTTTTTTACTGCACCACTTCTTTAAATTCAATCCTATGTAGTCTATTTCACTAGTCTAGCATGATTACTAGAACACAAATAACTGAGGAAAGGGACACAGGTGAGATATTAGCATATGAAAAGTGCACCTGATCACAAGAGATACGGTGAGATTCCCCATTAGACATCTGCAGAATCTCTCACTTCTGCCAAAATAACAAAAGCAGTGTTGTAGTGCAAGTTTCTCCTCTTTTGTACGTGAGTATGATGTCATATATACAAAAAGAACACAGCTTGCAGTGCAGCACAATGCTGCTTCCATCATTTGCCCTCTTCCAGAATATTGCAGCTGGTTAGTTAGCAATTCTAAGGTTTTAAACTTTTATTTAAAAGTAAAGTTTTGTTTAGAATAATAGTTTAGTTGTCTAGAATAATTCTTGATAACAGTTGCTCTGTCACTTTTCCATTGACCCTATCCATCATAAAATAGTCCCTAGATGTTAGTTCATGAATTCCATACTTCCTTGGGATGTGCAGATAACAATGTGAAATAGAACCATGCGTTATGAGGATATTGATTGTACTTCAGCCAAAATCTCGGGATAATTTTCCAAACTGATTTAATGTAGATGTTGAAAAAGGTGGAATCTTGCCTAAGGCAAGTAGCTTGTACTGTTTTGAAGATTAGAAAACATAATCTTATCAGAGTAATAAGAAGTGAGGAGTATTGGCAATAGAGCGCTGCATAAATGTGAGGTCAGCCAAAATAAATTATTTGAAAAACTATTGTAAAGAGAAGATAATTTTGGTGTCTAAGCAAAAGATGATAAGAAAATCTACCATGTTTGCTGAAGGAATATTGGGGAAATGCTGTAAAGGGAAAGGTAACATGATTTGGTTACAGATTGTGTGTTCTGGGTCTAATTAAATGGTATTGTTCTTATCTAAATGTTGCTTCCTTTCACAAAAGGAGGCAAAAGTGCTGTGTTCATTAGGGGGGTTTCTAGATATGTCCTATCCCCAAGAAATATGAACTACACATTAAGGAAATTTAGGGTTAAAGTTACCTTATCCTTTGGGATTTGTATATAATTCCTCTGTCTTTTGTAGAGGGGGTTTATTCCCCATTTTTAGCATCTTTTGTCTTATATGCTTTAAAGTTAGTTTAAGGAAAAGGAAAAGACAATTGTCAGCTAAACGGAGATTCTATATAGATCACCATTAATCATATGCCTGGAAGTCTCTTTTAGTGCCTATAAAGATATGCATATTTTGGTGTAACCTTGAGATTTCTTAAGGAAAGACAAAATAGAAATATATTGCAGAAATACTGCCTGCTAGACACTGGCAAACAAGTGAATATACATCTCATACTGACTGCTGCTATTCTACACATACGTACAAGAAAGAAAACTCTTTAAAAATGTTGCCACAGTAGCTTCAGACTATTGTTTTCTATAACACATTGGCTTCACAGAAATTATCAGCAAGGCATTGTTTTTCTGTCAAAATGAAGTTAAATACCTGGTTGATAGTTGTCCTTTCAACTAACAGTTTTAAAAAGTTATTCTTAGATTGTTGCTATTGGTACCCTATGGCGAATGACGTTGTAAGAAGAGTCCTAGATGGGTCCTTCAGGCAATCACAGAAACAGCAAAGCAGCTTTGCAAGGTCTCAATGCCTCCCATTTTGCTGCACATGTGTTGTAGCCTGCTAAACTTTTCGAGATGAATTTTTTGCTGCAGCTGCTCGAGGCAAAAAGCTACAGAAAGATTTTCCCTTGCTTTCTTGCTTCCACTTGTCTACACTTCAGCCTGGAGTTAAGATAAGGTTTAAAGGGATAGAGATTGGAGGGCATAGGTGTGGAGTTTAGTTCTGTTATCTAATTTGGGAGCAGGGGAAGAGATCAAGAAATATGTCCCTCCCAGCTTTTTTTATTTTAATAGAAGAAATGTGATGTTCTGAGCAAGGGAGGAGGTTAAAACATAGGGAAGATTTGGGAAGCTCTTCCTGAAGCTGCCACTTTCACATACAGGTGCTG
Organism: Laticauda laticaudata; assembly: GCA_004320025.1. Taxonomy (NCBI): domain Eukaryota; kingdom Metazoa; phylum Chordata; class Lepidosauria; order Squamata; family Elapidae; genus Laticauda; species Laticauda laticaudata. Next base: position 12,056 of record BHFT01062053.1, read on the forward strand.
GCTTCCCAAAACCTAGCTTGAGTCAGGAGAGGTTTGCAATCTCTCAACAGCCTGCTAATCAGAACAGAAAGGTCCGAAAGCAGCCACCATTTTCTATAAGAAATTGTTGGAGTGCGGAAAATGGTGGCTGTTCTAGGAGGAATGGGAAGCAGGCCCAAGCACTGCAGGTCCTATTGGATCTGAATGGGGGGGGGGGGGNGTCCTATTGGATCTGAATGGGGGGGGGGGAGTTAGGGAGCGCTGTGGCATCCTTGTGGTTGGTAAGGGCAAATGACCTCAGGGAGGCTGCAGCCATTGTATATTTGAAATAATCATATGTAGTTTTGGGTTGTCGTAACTTTATCGTAACTCTGACCATTAATTAAGTAACCTGTCATTTCTTGAAGGGCTACCTGTTCCTGTCCATGTCTTTGATGTTATAATTGAGCTCCTCCACCATCTTTTAACAATAATATACAGTAGTCCTTCATTATATAGCAATCATTCAAAGTTATGAGATTTATTTATTTTTTTAAAGAGCTTTACTGCCAATCACATTTATGGCAGTCAAGGTGTTCTACAGTCATGTGACCACCATTCACATGTGTCACAACTACCTTGAAAAAAAAGTGGAGAACGCAGGAGCAAAATTGCACATAACAGTCCTTGTGATAGCTCATTTAAAGACTATTTTGCTTTGTTTTAACAACCAAAGGAGAAATAAGATTGTAAGCCTGTTGCAGTCAAAATATTCTACTTAGCTCTCATGGGACTTAACAACAGAATTGCTGGTCCCAGTATGGTTGCTGAGTAACATTTATTGTCAGTTTGCCTTCTATGTACTTCATATGTTGATGTCCATATACAGAAGTGTGTTTTTTTTTAATATTTGAAGACAGCGTAAAGGAATCATTGTAATGGCAGAAATAAGTTGGTGTTTTGTTTTATTTTTTGTTTCCTAGGTCATTCAGATCCAGCAACATTTTTCTCTTTAATGTTTCCAACTTTGGCATTTCGGTCTTCAATGAACTTGCATATTCTGTTGGTTTCAAATTGAACTTGATAATAAAATGCATCAACTTCCTCTTCTGCATTGGTGATTGGAGCATAAAATTGAATGATTTCCATATTAAAGGATTGTCCTTTAATAATTTCCATATTAAAGGATTGTCCTCATAGTCTAATCAATCTTATTTGGTCATTGATTGTATTGTAGCTAAGTATTGTTCTTGTTGTGCCCTTCCTAACTATAAAAACAGTTTTCCTTTTTTAATTTTCATGTCACATGTAATAAACAGTGTGATCTGACTTTAAAGTGTCCAGTCCTGGTCCATCTCCATTCAGTGATGCCTAAGATATCAATTTGTAGTCATTTCATTTCATATTTTATTCTTCTGAGTTATTCCATGTTAATGATTCTTATATTCCACGTTCTTATATAAATCTATCTTTTCAGCTTTGGATTTTTTTCCCTGTATGGCAACATCATACAGAAGTCTTTAATGTAGCCATGTCAAAAACAGCATCAGTACTCCAAAAGTTCCTCAGCTCAATAGCATGTTGAATGCCATTAAACATGAGAGATTGGTCACCTGGTCACCTGGCACTACATTGTCAATTATTTTATATTAGAAATTCATGTGTTTTTTTGGGTAAAAAAAATATACAGTAGTAGTTTACAAATGCCTTTTCCCATTTGGCATGAATTGATGCCATTCCCATTAATGCTATCATCTGCTTCCTGTATCTTCCTATAATGCTACTGCCTTATATAGGTACCTGCTTGCTTAAGGTAAGTAGCTATGATGACCTTCATGCCTTGGGAATAAAAAACTCTTGGTAAATACTCCTGATTCCTTTGCTCATCCCCCCAGGTATGCCCTCTCCCCACTGACACAGGAAGGAATAAAGCAGGATTTGTTGAGGATCTAGCCATACTTGATTTAAAGAACTTAGAAAACTTACTTATGTTTCCCATGTTCTAAATGGGGCATACATTCATTCAGAGAATATTGTCTTTCTGTTTTTAAAAAGGTTGATTGGGAAATTACTTTGCTCCAGTTTTATTTAGAGTTTTACCAAAGGGGTGTTGGTGATTTTAAATCAAAATAAATATTGTTTCATTTACAAGAAACCTGAGTATTATAGGTAGATTAGCATCAAGAAAAAATAGCATTTAGAATAGTGTTCCAACCAGGGTTGTTTTATTGTTGTGGATATGAACGATTCTCTGTTTGTGTCCTCGTATCCTTTGTTGCTTTTCTTGTATAAATTGCTGTGATCATGCTGAATGGGCTTTTGGGAAGGATTCTGCAATAAAAATGGATCACAGTCATTATTTCAATATGACAAGTAATTTTATTTTATATTTTGTTTTATATGTATTGAGGTTTTACAGAAAAGTAGGTAGCATAAGATTCCCTTAAATCTTTCCTAAGCTGAGTGCATCTGCTATTAAATTATAGAATTGTGCTTAGCCTATGTTTAAATGTTCAGTATTGAAGGGATTTTTTTTGTTATATTTCCCATTCTTGCAAACTCCGTACAACCTTATCAGAAATGGGCAGTTGGTGCTGTTGGTATGAAAGCACAAGGGAACTCTCATGTAGAAGGTTAATGGAGTGTAATTATAAAGAAAAATAGACTGTTCACACATTCTATCTCAGTATACCTGCTATGAGAGTGACAAGCATTTGATCTTTTTTAAGCCCTAGTGCAGAGGTTTCATAGTCTATAATTGTCACAGTCAAACAATTGTTCTATGAGCTATTGGTAGACTTGATGGGAAAGTTTGCATTCTGCTATGTAGTATTAATTTTTTTTACAAGAGTATGTGAAGTAAAGTTCTTACATTGGCTATTCCATATCATATTACTTTTAAGACATTTTCTTTATATGATCAATGTTGGCATTCAGAAACATTTTGCTCCATCAGATGTCAAATGAAATCAATACTTCCTCCTTAATGACAGTTCTAGCTGAGAAAGCCATTCATTCTTCCAAGACACAGTGTCCATGACTTTGTAGATTAGGTATTAGTGGCAACAGTAAAGTGGCAACAGTGTCACTCCTCAGGAGCTAACATGAAGGTTTCTCCCTACCCCTATGAATACCACTGAACTGAATGTAATGCTTAATCATAAGACTAGCAGCCTTTGAGAATCAAAGCAAGTCTTGTTTAGTGCTGAAGGCCTACCTGCAAAAATGGCTCTGTTGGCAAAAAGTGGGCAGAATAAGGATAAAAAAATATGTTAAATCCTTCAAAATAAAAGATAAAATGAAAACAGTCATTAAGCGCTCAATACAGTGGGAAGTATTATAAATATACAATATATGAGCACTTCTGTAAATATACAAATTCAGGATAGCTCTGCTATATTCCTTAGCTATTGTGTGCAATTATTAATTCCCATAGGATATAATTATAATTCTTTGATCATTATAAATCATGGCTGTATCACATGACTGAAGTACTGTTATTTCTTGCATTATAAGACGCTCCAGACCATAAGACACACACTAGCTTCAGCTGCCTATTGGCGGCGAATGGCAGTAGTGGTGATTGGTGGTGATCCCCGCCACCTAGAACAGCTGATTGGTGGTATTCTGGGAGACTGATCAGCAGCCGATCAGCAGCGAAGGCTCCAGCATTCTCCAGTGATGGTGAATGCTGGCAATGCTGACAGTGGTGGCAGTGACAGGCGACGGCAAACGCACCAATGCCTGTTCCAACCTCCCTTCCCCCACCAGAATATTCGGTCTATAAGATGCACAGACATTTTCACCCATTTTTTTGGAGGAAAGTGTGAAAAATACCATATATTTTCTGCATCCAGAGCCAAAGCATAATTGCATAGAGCTTCTAGATTTAAGGAAAGTATGAATGATCCTTAATGGAGTGGGATGGCAGGATGTTATAGATAAGTGTTGTGATGCTTCAACTTGGAAAAAAGTGATTGAAAGTGGAAATGCTTGCCAAAACAGAAAATGATGTGATTTATAATATGTCAGATATATTAGAGGAAATGGATCCTCAGTATCTGGTTAAGTTAAAAAATGGACCAATACTCCTGGCAAAATATTAGATACAGGATTACAAAGAATGAAGTACTCCTCTTTATTCATTTTGATTTGTATGATTGATCTTTTCATTGACATGATTCTAACAATAGAAAAACACAACCTAAAAGCATAACAACAAATATATAAACAGCAGCTTGGATAAAACTAGAAACAAATATCAGAAACTGAGATTGTAAATACATCCTCCTCAAAAGGCAAAATAGGATTACATTAGAAATATGTAAAAGATTCAGTCAAATCCATAGGTAAATAGAATTATTTTATTAAGAGTAATGATGCCAAGAAGACTGGATGGAATTACCAAGTCTCTGTCTATGTAGTTATAGGAATTGAGCTTGACTTGAAGGATATTTTTACTGAAATAATAAAGCAGATTGTGCATTTCTGCTTGAACTAACAAAGCTTTGAATTTCTGATCTCATTTTTGACCTGGGTTGCAGACTTTTTGTAGGACATCTGTACAAGTTGAACAGTATACTTGCATTGAATTATTTATGTATTTTTATTTTACATATTTCTATTCTACTCTATCTTTAACAGCTTATATTGAAAATAAAACCAGTTAAACATCCAATATACAAACCTTCCATCAAAAGAGTAACAGTAACATTAGCCAAACAATTAAATAAAAGTTAAAGATGGCATAATAAAATCAGGGGAAGGCTCTCCAAATTCTGTCTTTGCTAACTTCTGTATATCAGCAAGGAGGAGGGGGGGGGGCATCTTTACCTCTGCCAGGAAAGTTGTTTCAGAGTGTTAGCACTGCCACTGAAGCACAATACTTTCTGGCTTCAGTTCCTCAGACCACTAATAATGTGGGATTAATAAGTTTTTGAGTTGATCTGATTTGTTGGGCCAGTTCTCATTGGAGTAGACAATCCTATAGATACCTAGATGGACTATATAGTGTTGCAGACATTTATAGTGTTCTCATGGTGCTCTTTTCTGGTGTTAGTTATATTCTTAATTGCTGAAATTGAAGATGAATACCGGTATAAGCAATATCACTTTTATAAATATGGTTTTTATAAGATCATTCAGTTTCCTTGGAATAAAAGTTCAGGTAGTTAAAATTTCTACTGACCATCAATAAAATCTGGGTGTATATATACCAATAGCAATCGCACTTAGACTTATAAATTGTTTCACAGTGCTTTACAGTTCTCGCTGAGTGCTTTACAGAGTCAGCATATTGCCCTCAACAATCTGGGTCCTCATTTTACTGACCTCAGAAGGATGGAAGACTGAGTCAACCTTGAGCCTCTCAAGATCAAACTCGTCACAGTGGGCAAGATAGCCTGCAATACTACATTCTAACCACTGCACCACCAGGCTCATTGTACATATATACATAAACACTATTTCTTGGATTATAGACTTGTTGCATAACTACATTAATTTTATGAAGTAATTAAAATAAACTCAATTTTTGCATTTGTGTATCTGATCTTTTATAAATGGAAGACAGTAGGAAGTGTATTTTACCATTTTTTTTAAAAAAAAAACTTTTTAAAAAAGACAAAAAGAGCAATGCAGAACAACATCTTTTTTCTCACACAGTGTAGGTAAAACGTACTTTCAAAAAACTTTGAAAGCTTACAGAAATTTCATCCCTGTTTTCAGGGGTGAGCTTCAAAAATTTTAGCAACAGGTTCTCTGCCCAGTTGCTGGCGGGGCATGGCTATGGTAGGCGTGGCCTCCTGTACCACAGCAGGGGGTTGTTTTTGTCCTTCCCGGGCTCCAGAGGTTTTCCTTGAGCCTCTGGGAGGGCAAAAACAATATCCCTGGGCTCCGGAGACTCTGGAAGCTGGAAATGGGCCCATTTCCAGCCTTCTTGAACTTCCATGAGGCCCATTTTTCACCCTCCCCAAGCTTCTGTGCGCACCCTGCATCCAAAATGGGATGCGTGGGAACTCCTGGGTGGGGCGGGGCCAGCCAGGAGTGGGATTTAGAGGTTCTCCGAACTGTGCAGAATTTTAGCTAGAGGCTCTTGCGAGCCCCCAGCAGCCCACTCCTGCTTGTTTTTAATCCATAAGTTTCTTGAGGAAGGAAGCCAGAAAGAATTGTAAAATTGAAACCGCATACTTGACTTTTCTTCTTCCTAACCTCTCTTCTGATTGATTGATTCTTTTTATTGCAATCTAGCTTGGGAATGTTCAAGCCTAGCATCTCTTGAATACTGTTCTCTAGCCAGATAAACTAGCATATATTCTTCTGCCGTGAGTAATTAGAGTAATAGTTTGGCATGTATAATTGGCTTCTGTTCTGTTATTTTCCTTATGGTACTCTGCTTCCTGAAAATGATCCTTCTATTCCTGCTTATACTTGCTGAATCATCATTTTGTACTTCAGAAAGAAACAGGAAACAAAATGCATCAGTATTTGAATGCCTAAATAAAGAATATGGGACTTCATTGTCCTGATCTCTGGGCAAATACATTTAGAACTTGAGTTGATAAAAATAAATGCCAGGCTCTAAAAATTGCCATGTGTCTATTGGCTTGTAAGAATTACTGTACAAAGTATTACCATTACAGAAAGCAAAAAATAAAGTTTGTGAGAAATGAATGATAGAACTGTAATTTCTGTCACAATACCACAAATGACCTATCTATGGATGGAAAAGGGGCTAACAAAATCAGTGGAAATTTTAATGATACGGTTTTTGTTAATGTTCTTCAAGCTTAAAAAGGACAGAAATAATTAAACTCAAGAAAATGTGATGCAGTCTAAAGCATGCACCACTTCTGTGCATGTGGAAAAGTCTTGGTGGAATAAAGATCAGAACATCATGAATAGTTTTGATTATAGGATTGGAGGTCACCCCAAACTGGGAAATAACATTCTGTTGTATTAGCAATACACAGAGTTCCCCTATGCAGGAATTAGATATTATGATAACCCAAGACTGTTGTTGCTTATAACACTTAACTGATTTGTTATAAAAGTTTGTGAAAGGTTTGAATGATGAATGCCCTCATTCGGCTCCATATTTTTGTCTGAGCTGTGAAAGAGCGATAGTTTCTGGGGGAGGGTTGTCTGAATTGAATTGAATTCTTTATTGGCCAAGTGTGATTGGACACACAAGGAATTTGTCTTAGTGCAAATGCTCTCAGTATACATAAAAGAAAAGATACATTCGTCAAGAGTCAAGAATCATAAGGTACAATACTTAATGAGAGTCATAGGGTACAATAAGCAATCAAATCATACTAGGAAACAGTCAGTATAAATCGTAAGGATACAAGCGACAAAGTTACTAATAGAATCACAAGTGGGAGGGGATGAGTAATANTGTTTATCCTTAGCCAGTTGTGTGATTCCAACCAACTGTGGCTTGTTCATAGACCATAATTACACTAATGGCAATTTCCCAAGATGCGGGAGTCAAGTGAGATATTCTAGCTTAGATATTCTTCTCCACTTCAAGGAGGAGCAAGTGGAACGGGGGTGGGGGTGGGTTGTATTAACAATTGAAACATGAGCTGTATGATTCTTAAAGTTTGGTTTGTAGATTTAATCTTCTGGTAGAATAAATGGGAGTGTTGAATGTCCTTCCTTGAGAATGAGCAAATGGGGGGTCAAACCATTCCAGTTCAATAGTGGGAACGGTCAGTTTTGTCTTCTCCACCTTCATATTTCCTCATTGGGAGATTAACGTGGAAGATAACACATCTGTCAAAGATGTGACAATGGTAGAAATGAAATGTCTGCTGGTAAATCCTTGGAAAAGAGCAGGACAAGACTTTGGGAGTCTCTGTTTTGTAGCAATTATGAAAACCGAATGACCACCTACACTCAGCCAGCAGTCCTGGTCCTCCACGCAGTTCCTCTCCCTAGATCCAATACTCAGCAGCTATCTTTTGCACCATGTTGCTGGGCAACTGGATTTCATGTCTGACTGGCTGGCTAGCTGATGTGCCATCACGTCTTTAGTGGCTTTTAGGGACCATGTACATCGATTTTCCCCAAGACAATCTGTCCCCAACCTAGCTCTTCAGAGACCTCCAATGGTGTAGTGTATTGGCTATTGTAATTTAGTCCATTTGCCTTGCAGCTGATCATCCTCTTCTCTTTCCTTATACCTTTTCTAGCATTACAACCGTCTCCAAGAGTTGAGGTTTTACACATAACGCGTCCAAAGTAGAGAGTCTCAGTCATCCAGGTCATGGGTTGTCCCAAAAGGTGCTTTTTCAAGAGGCAACTGGACTTTCTGCTGTTTCTTTGAAGACAATTTTTCATTTCTCATCCAAGAAGCTTCTTCAAACTGCTGGGTGGTAAGGAAGGAAGGATTTAGACTCCATTGCAGGCAGCTGGTCATTTGGGCATTCTTTTGCAAGTAATTAATGCGCACCTGCGAGATTCATCTGTGTCCTTCAGGTCACGCTGAAGGGTGGACAATGGGTTGTGGAGCCTTCTGGAACTCGTTGAAGGACTGTGTTTAGATTGGAGATAGATGATGTCTATCCCTCTCCCTGTTGGAGCCCAGGGCTGTTCAATTTTGCAAATGCATTGCAAGACTGCAGAATGACCCAGCTGTCTGCAAGGGAGTATAAATCTTCCATTCCCCACATCCCAGTCAGAGCTGAAGAAGCTCTATGGACAAGAAGCGAAATGTTTCAAGACGAAAAACCAGAAAGTCCGTGTTGCCTCTTGCAAAACGATCTTGGATTGTCCAAAATGAATTAATTTCACATCTGGTTATTTGTGCCTCAAGTGGAAAACTGATGGCTAGACTTGCTTATGAGCCGTCGTTTGGTTTTCTTGGACTGGCCATGATCAGGGTGGGATTCTTACCAGTTGTGACAGGTTCTGTAGAACCAGTTGTTACTGCTTCTGTGGCAGTTCGGAGGAACAAGCAAGTCACGCAATGACTGGCCCCTCCCCGCCTATCAGATTTCTGCTGTTCTAGCCTTAATCTAAATCGCTGGTTGTACTGCCTTTGCCCTTGCCAGGAGGTTTCCCTTGAGGCCAGTTCAGGGTTGGTATTCAGGGTTGGTAGAGGAGAAGTGCGCTGAGAGCAAGCTGAACCTTCCTTAGGACTGAAGCTTCTATTTTTTCAATGCAGATTGAAGAAAGTAGATCGATATATTAATTCCATATTAATATAAATTTTTCAATATTTACCATTTTTAAATATTGACAATATTTAACACCAGGCCAGCACCCACCGTCACATGACCACCAAGCCACACCCACAAATTAGGCCATGCCCAGAACCAGTTGTTAAAGAAATTTGAAAATCCCTCCCCTGGAGCATGAGTATTTAATATTTATGCAAGCATAGATAGATAGATAGATAGATAGATAGATAGACTAGATAGATAGATAGATAGATAGATAGCTAGAATAGATTATTCTTTTATTGGCAAGTGTTATTAGACACACAAGGAATTGCCTTGGTGCAAATGCTTTCAGTATACATTAAAGAAAGAGATACATTCTCAAGAGAACAAGAATCATAAGGTACAACACTTAATAGGTACAATATGTATAAATAGTAATAATAGATAATAATAATAATAATAGGGTCGAATGGCGCAATAAGCAATCAATCATACTAGGAAACAGTACAATATAATATCGTAAGGTATAAGTGACAAAAGTTATACTAATAGAATCACAAGTGGGAGGGATGGGTGATAAGAGTGATGAGAAGATTAATAATAATAATAGTGCAGACTTTGTACTAGTCTTTTGCGACAATGGTTGAGAATTATTTGTTAGCAGAGCTGATTGGTGTTTGTTTATGTTATAGTTATTCTGATGTGCAGTGCTCTATAGTGTCTTTTATTGAGGAAGGAGTTTGAACACGTTTTATGACCACGATGTTAGGGTCTGTAATATTTTCCAGCCTTCTTTTGACTTGGTGAAGTATTACAGGTCCTTGATTGAAGGCAGATGGTGTACTGAACATTTGATTGCCCACAACCTTTTGATTTACGTGATATGTTTATCCTTCCTCAATTTGCTGATTCTCAAAAATGCAATTTGCTTCCTTATATTTTTATTTAGTATGAAAATCTTATTGCAATCAATGTTTTAAAGATAGTGAG
>BHFT01062055.1:0-16575 GCA_004320025.1 Laticauda laticaudata
TTCTTAACTACTGCTAAGAAATAAAGACTTTGCTGTTGGAACCCGGTCTACCTCGTGTTTTTCCGGACAAAACACTGATGTTCCCTACCAGACTCCCACAAGGAAACTTAGTGGAGAAGCCAGTTGGAAATTGGAATTATTTTTCAGCTACAAGATCTTTTGATGATTTTCTTAGAAGGTATCATTCCATATCAGTCATCAGTAATTGCATTTAGAACATTTTGCATCATTCCTCAGCTTTACTTCTATGAGTATTAGAAAAAATTCATGAAACCATCATTTCATTGTTTCCCAGTTTGGAACTCTCTAGAATAAGAGAATAACAGACCTGGAAGTGATCTTGGAAGTCTTCTAGTCCAACCTATTGTTCAAGCAAGAAACCTTATAACATTTCAGACAAATGGTTGACCCATCTTTTCTTAAAAACCTCCATGTTGGAGCACCCAGAACCTCTGTAGGCAAGTTATTCTATTGATTAATTGTTTCAGGAAAATTTCTCCCTAGTTCTAAGTTGCTTCTCTCCTTGATTAGTTTCCACCCATTGCTTCTTGTCCTGCCCTCAGGTGCTTTGGAGAATAGCTTGACTCCCTCTTCTTTGTGGCAGCCTCTGAGATATTGAAATACTGTTATCGTGTCACCCCAGTCCTGCTTTCCATTAAACCAAACATACCCAATTCCTGCAACCATTCTTTATNTTGCATTGCATTGCATTGCATTGCATTGCATTGCATTGCATTGCATTGCATTGCATTGCATTGCATTGCATTGTATTTCTGGAACCCAAGACATCTGGAGGACAGCAGATTATGAAAGGACAAATGCTATGTCTTAATCACAATTTAGAAATCACAATGACTGGATTCACATAACTTACTGAACCCAAACACAGCATACTTCAGTATGGATTTGTAAAATTGGTGAAACAAGATCTTACACCTTCTATATAATGTCTGCTTATGTCATTGAGTAGATTGACATTTCTTTGACAAGAAATGTACTGGCAGTTTGAGAAAGTATTTGGGATACAAAGGAACTTTGTAAAATAGGCATGTACCAAGAGGCAGCTTTTGGTTTCAATATTTGAAAAGATGATAGAACAATAGAACATTTCCAAATAATTTAGCCAATAAATGAAAAGTTCATCGTCAAAGGCAGTCATCCATGGAAATCACCTTGAGAATCAGAAAATAAGAAATTAACATTGCATGAATCAGCTCTAATGAATGAACTTTATTGTCTTTTAAAATTGGGTTGGATCCTAAGAAGCAGTGAATTACTCCCTTTCTACAAAGGGTTTTGTCTCTTTGAGTTGCTGGAATTTCCTCAGCTGGTATGAATGTGAGGAATCTGTGACTTTCCAAAAGGAATTCAGCTACAAGTGACTCATCTTGGCCTTTAGGCTCATTTGATGAAACTGAAGGAAGAGGAGTCCCATACTATCTTGAGAATTAGAAATAATTCTTATCCCAATACCAAGAAGCACCTCTTAGTGGAACCTTCTTAACTGTATAACATTTGTAATCTAAATGTATTAAAACCTATGAGCTTCTCTACAAGGGTACTTCTTCATTACTAACTGCTATTCACCAATCCCAAAACTATACTGACATAAAATTTGCTACCCCCATTTATAATCTCTGCCTGTATTTCATCTCTTCTAAATCTCTATTGAATAATGTCCTGAATAATGTATGTTCCATTCATTATAGACAAGATTATTGGGTTTTCTCCCCCAGCTTTATGTGTATGGTATTTCCCATTCGGCATATCACTATCCAGCAGGGGGGAAAAGTTCAATCATCAATTCAGTGTAACAGCAGCTCTGCCTGGATACCCTAATGTGCCTTATCTTCCCCTCCTCCCACATCCAATTTAGGCACTTCACAAATTAAAATAATGAGGATTTTTAAAATATATGATTACAAGACAGAAATAGCTTCAGAGAGTAATAAAAATCCCTTTGGTCATGATTCTATGACTGAATAGTCCAGAACTACCAGAGGACTGGAAAAGAGTTGATGTAGTTCCTACTCTCAAAAGAAGGGGAGAATTGATCCAGGAAACTGCAGATCTATCAGCCTGAATTTAATACCTGAGGGCGTTTCTGGAAAAGATAATCAAGCATTGAATCTGTGAACACCTAGGGGCAAACAAAGTCATAAACAAAAGCCAACATGAGTTTATCAAAAAAGGATCACGCCAAATGTTATTGCATACTTTGACAAAGTGACAAAATTAGTGGATCAGAAAAATGCTATGGATATAATTTACTTGGACTTCAATAAAGCATTTGCTAAAGTAGACCACAACCCGTTACTTGATAAGATAGAAAAATGTGGCATAGACAGAATCACCACCAGATGGATTTATAAGTGGCTAATCAATCACACTCAATTTGTAGTCTTTAAAGGAATTACATCTACATGGAGGAAAGTATGCAATGGTGTACCCCAAGGCTCTGTCTTAGGCTCAGTACTCTTCAATATCTTCATCAATTATTTAAATGAAGAGTTGAATGGCAAACTCATCAAATTTGTAGACACAAATCAGGCTGTTGGTTTGAGCTCCGAGTTTGGCAATTTGGTTGCAAACGTTAAGTCACCATTCGAGGAGACATCATTAGTGTGTTTTGAATTGTGCTCATCTGTCAGAACACAGGTCTTTAAATATCTTTTTTAATGAAACGCAAATTACTCTGAATGTTGCTTGATCAGATATTTCTGAGTCCTGGTCTGATTTCAGACTGTTTGAATGGCTGGCTGTTGTTACTGAGATGTGGCCTGATCTCTTGTGAGCCAATTATAATTTTGTTCATAGTGGGGTACCGGTTTGTTCATTTTAAATGCTACCTTCAGAATCGTGGTTGATGCAGTTCTTTAGTTCTCAACGACTGGTAGACTGGATCAATGTCAATGTGTCTGTTTATTGATGTATTGGTGGGAAACCAGGCTTCAAGGAATTCTCTTTCTCTCCTTGTTTTTTCTGGGTTACAACTGTGGTCTCAGTTAAATCAAATTTGTGACCTTCCAAACCTTTGTGGAGTGACGTGAGGAATGTGGGTCATGTCTTTTGATAGCCAAGATGTGTTCAGGCAGTCTGTTTGATAGCTTTCTTCCTGTTTGTCCAATATAGTTCTTTTCATGGTTGCTGCACTGGATTTGATATATGACACCTGATCTTTGATTTGTTTCTGTCTGTCTTTTGGTTTTGACAGGGTCCTTCTGAGAGTTGAGGTTGTTTGTGGTCTACTACAAGATCATGTGGGGGCAGTAGTCTTGTTGTCATTTCTGAGACATTCCATACATAGGGGATTGACATCAAACTGGTAGGAATAGCCAACACACCAGAAGGTAAGTTTAAAATACCAAATAATAGTAACAGACTTGAACATTGGGCCCTTTCTAACAAAATGAAATTCAATGCTGAGAAAAGAAAGGTACTACATTTAGTCAAGAAAAAACAAACACACAGATATAGTATAGGTCATGGGTGTCAAACTTGATCACATCTCGTGATATATCATGATGTGGCACAATGTAAGAAAGATGTTGAGACTTTAGAAAGAGTACAGAGAAGAGTAACAAAAATAATTAGGAGACTGGAGGCTAAAACATATAAAGAAACAGTTGCTGGAATTGGGTATGCCTAGTTTAATTAAAAGAAGGACTAGGGGTGATATATCTAAGGGGCTGCCACCAAGAAGGAGGGGTTCAATCTATTCTCCAAAGCACCTGAAGGCAGGACAAGAAGCAATGAATAGAAAGTTGAACAGAAAGTAATCAAGTAGAGAAGCAACCTCGAACTAAGCAGAATTTTTCTGACAGTTAGAGCAATTAATCAGTGGAACAACTTGCCTCCAGAAGTTATAAATGCTCCAACACTGGAAGTTTTAAAGAAGAGATCGGATAACCATTTGTCTGAAGTGATGTAGGTTTTCATGCCTGAATAGGAGGTTGATCTCCAAGGTCCTTTCCAACTCAGCTATTCTGTTGTTCAGAAGCCAAAATACTGAAAGTCAGTAGTCATTGGGCCACCCCTTTTTTATTTAGGAAGAAGAGAATTTTCCTAAAATGGATGAATGCAGGGAAACTGGAAAAAAAAAAAGCTCAGTGCAACACATCTGATAAACATCATGTCTTCTTTCCAAGATGAAGTAGCAAGAATCTGGTTTCCTTTTCTTAACATTTCTAGAAGTTTGACAGAAATTAAGAGTTATGAAAAGAAAAATTACATAAGTTAGAAAGCAGGAGGAAATAAAAGGGGGACATGCCTGAAGATGGCCCAACGCCACTATGGGTAGACATATTTCTAGTCCCCTGAAATGGCACAGATTTTACACATTTTGAGATTCTCATTGGATAGTAAGTATCAGAATAAACCTTGCATGTCAGTATAACTGAAGATAATACAAAGCTACTCCTTTATGAACAGCAACAGTATCGTGGAAGCCAAGAGGAACAATTGGTGTCAACAGAACATGATTGTGAGGTGGAGAAGTGCAAGTGATAACAAAACACAATTGAAAAATAGCTGAGAAGCAAAAAAAGAGGACACTTTCCCAAAGGCAGCATGAAATAACTAAATTATGATACATTGTGAATCATTCAAATGGTCACATAGTCTGTCTGATTCCTGTTCAATGCTGTAAATAAGTGATAGGGGCGAAGATAAGAGAGCAAGCAAAAAGTCAAGAAGAGCAACACAATCGAAGGCCCCCTTCCTTTTCCCCCAGACATTGCCACAGACACTGTCTTTTTTGATACTTAGCAAGAGCAAGAGCGCTTAGACTTACATACCACTTCACAGTGCTTTACAGCCCTCTCTAAGTGGTTTACAGAGTCAGCATATTTCCCCAACAATCTGGCTCCTCATTTTACCCACTTCGGACGGATGGAAAACTGAGTCAGCCTTGAGCCAGTGAGATTCAAACTGCCAAATTGTAGGCAGCCGGAGGGCAACAGAATTAGCCTGCAGTACTGCATTCTAACCACTGAGCCACCGCGGGTCATAATATGTTACTTACTTCTTGCAGATATGCTGATAGAAATCTAAGATCAGCATCTCCAGAGGATGGCTACTCCTCAGTCAAGGAGAATTTCAGGTTTCTATACACTTTAGTGTCCTCCTTTGCACCTGTTCCAGTTTCTCTGAAAATTTCTTTAAAAAGTGATAGTTAGAGCTGAGGCCCATACTTGAAATAGCTAATGCAGAATAAAGGCAGAATTATTTTGATAACTTTTGTATTTGCCATTTTAACAGCCATAACCACATTGCCAGTTTATTCCCAGTTTGTGGTCAGCTACAATTCTAACTTTCTTTCTTTTTTTTTTTAAATAAAGTTTTATTGAGTTTTAACAAAACAAATAAGACATCTTATTTGAGTACAGCATGGTTCCAGGTTATCACATTCCATTACAGACACAATTTCATATGCATATTCATCTTATATATTCAACTTCATATCTTATTACTCTTTTTCCAACTTCTCACTATTTCTCCCTGTTACTTCTTTTAATTTTTCTTTTATGATATCTCATTTTCTTCTTATTTAATTGTATTTCTTTTACCTAAATTTCTATATCTTTTTATTCATTATACTTATACTTTTGTCTGTCTTGTTTACAATTCCATTATGTCCCTTCCAACCTTCTTAAAAAGCAAAAATTCCCTCTATGATTGCCAATTGGAGTGCAACACCTTTAAGTCTTACTGTTATTATCATATGAAATCTCATTAACATTAAATTTGTGCATTCTAAAATTATAACATTGAAATTTCGAATATATATTTTATATCATGTAAATCTCATCATTCAGACTCTGCTTGGTACTTTCCCTTGAAAATGTAAACAAAACAGTTATTCAAATTCATTCTAGTGCTGGTATGAGCTTGTAGGTCGGTCCCACTGCACTTCAGGATGCAAAGAGGATGTAAAATATTTTGTCGGAAAACCACACGAGGTAGACCGGGTTCCAAACAACAAAAGGCTTTATTCTACAAACAGTCAGAATAGGACCGCTTTGGCTGCAGCCAAAGGCTAGCCTTTTATACAGGCTGGCCTGCCTGCTTCAGCCTATGGCATTCCCTTGAATTTCCGCCTTGCAGCAGCTCTTTGGATTGGTTCCTAGTGAACCAATCCACTGCTTACTTTACTGGGCCAATCAGAAGTGTAAGTCTAGGATCAACCATTTACATATAGAACACCCTCATTAGTTCAGTCCTACGTAGTTACATAGTCACGCAGGTAGGTGGGGCTTTCTCCGGACTCGATTTGACTTGCGCGGTTCATTCTTAGCGAAGACTTCGACGGTCGTCGGGTGTCGGATGGCTGCTGTGTCTTCCGATCTTTGCTCTGGAACCGTCTGGAAGGGTGGGTAGCAGCCATTTTAACCGCCACCTGAGTTGGAGTCGGTGGCATTTGAATGCGCAAATTGGAGTCAGTGGCAATTTGAATGCGCCTTGGGTTGACTATAGTTTGTGCTTCTGCTGTTTCTGGGTCACTCGGGAGTTGTTGATAGGCTTGTGCCAAGTCGAGTTTAGCAAAAACTTTTGCCCTTGCCTAGAGAGTGAAGCAAATGTTGGACACTGGCACCGGGTATGCGCTTGGTTGATAAAGCGTGGTTCAGGGTTGCCTTATAGTCACCACAGATTCTAATGGACCATCAGGTTTTATGGGTGTAACAATAGGCGTTACCCATTTGGCATGGTCCACAGGTTCCAACACCCCCTGGGCTATTAGCTTGTCGAGTTTGTCCTCTATCTTTGCCTTTAGGCAAAGGGAACTCGCCTGGCTTTTATCTTTCTTGGGGCTATTTGGGGGATCTAGGCTAAAAGAAATGGGGTTTCCCCGATACTTGCCCAGTGAGCCGTCAAAGACGTCTTGGAATTCGCGGATGAGGTCATCTTCCCAACCGGTTGTAGTCACTCGATCGATCCGGTCATCCCGATGCCCAAGGGTGCAAACCATTCGATGCCCAGGAGGCTCGGTCTGTCTCGTCGACTATGGTTACCAGCAGTCTTTTGACATGTGTATTATAGGTGACCAAAATTGTCCCATGCCAACTACAAGGGATTCGGTTTCCCTGATAGTCTTTGAGAGTCAAAGGTTGTTTTTGCAATTGTCTGGATTTGATGTCTGGGACTAGTTTTTAATTGTATCCCATGACACCATCGAAAGGAAGGACCCGGAGTCCACTTCCATCTTACAGGGCGTCCTCATCGATTGTTACAGTCACTTTTAACCTCTTGCTGCTTTCCGTCTGAGCGGCTTTCTATAGTGACGGTTTGGTGTGTATGGCTCGCTTCTCTAGTTGCCCTTTCTCTGCCGCTCGTTAAGGCTCAGCTCGTGTTGGGAATTTCTGCATCTCCGTGGGGCTGTAGCTTTTCTTGTTTCTGCAGACCTTTTTCGATGTGCCCATTTTTTACAGTACCTGCAGATAGCATCGAGAAATCTGCATTCGGCTCGGGCATGGTTTCCTCAGCAGCCAGCGCATTCCCCGCAAATTTCTTTCTTCGCGCTCTTTTTTTATTTGCGAGAAGATGGTGGACACCTCGTCGTCTCCTCGCTCGAATTCGGTTTCCTCCTCAACTCTTCGAAGTAGGTGGTGTGGTAGGCTGCTTTTCCTTTCTCTAGCTGGGGTTGTTTCTTCCGCCCATTGTGTTCATTTTCTTCAATTGGACCGCCGTTTCTTTGTGGCTTCGGCGGCCGTGGCTTCCACAGATTGCTTTGTCACAGTGATGTGGGCTTGTCTGTAGAGTTTACTGGTGGCGGTAGTGTCTCTAAGCCCCAACACCACCCGATCCCTCATCGCCTTCGTCATATTCAGGAACGCTCACATCTCACTCCCTATTTGTCTGCCGAGCATCCACGACACAATCGGCGACGGTCTCTGCCTTTCTTCACGCTGGTCCTCTGCGGTAAGAAAACTCATGCCGCCTTATAGATTTTGACCACTACCGAGCATAGTTGTGCTTTGGAGGATTCTATTGTAGTTATATATGTCGAGCAACGTTAGTTCTACGCTCGGGGCTTCGCAGGGCCTTTGTGGCCAATTTTGAACACCGTTGGTCCGCAATGGGTTGAGGAAATACAGCTCGCTTGCGTTGCTCTGAAATGTCTTCCATTTCATTGCTCTCCAGATACATTTGAAGCGGATCGTATATGACTCCCAATCCCCCTTCGGTTAGGATTGAAGGGTGCGGGCAGTGCGTTGTTTCCAGGCATTCTCTGCTGGCCTGTCTGGAGACTATTCTTAGTCACGTGTGGCAGAGGTTTGCTGCGCCAGCTGCTCACAGGATGATTCCCATCCTCGTCGCCAGTGTTTTGTTCGGAAAAACCACGAGGTAGACGGTTCCAACAACAAAAGGCTTTCATTCTACAAAACAGTCAGAATAGGAACGCTTTCGGCTGCAGCCGAGCCAGCCTTTAATACAGCTGCCTGCCTGCTTTCGAGCTCTACTCGCATTCCTTGAATTTGCCAACCTTTCAGCAGCTCTTTGGATGGTTTTCACTAGTGAACACGAATCCACGCTTACTTTACTGGCGACATCAGAAGTGTAAGTCTAGGAGTCAACCATTTACATATAGAACAATAAAACATTAAAAAAAGCTTGCATCCATTGGAAAATGCTAGCATCCGTTAGTGTACTCCCACTGTAATATCGTGTTTCATATGCTCCATCCATCGAGCATCCGTCCACTGCAATTTCACCACCGCGAGAAGTTTTGAGCTGCAACAAAACTTTGTGAATGGATGCACTTTCCGCCACGAATGAGTACATCTCCGCGACATATACGGGCAACAAGACATTCTATGTCCGTTATCATCCATTTAAATGTCTGTTGTAACTCTCTGCCATCCTCCTCTAGCCATCCCTCAACTCACAATCCGCTTCAGCTGAAATGGAAAGAGGGGAGGAAACAAAAGTACACGGAACATCTAAGACAGCGTTTAGGTAGCATGGGAATAGAAAGGAAATATAACCGTATGGCATCTCGTATATAAAGTATTCAAAATGGACAAAACATTTGTAATCTGGATGTATCTCTCGTATATTTAGGACGTCTGCAGTATGTCTAGAGTATAATAAGAAGGCCCATAGCGGACAATCGATTATTTTTCCTATAAAAAGGGGAGAACATCATCTGGAATTCACTGGGAGGGTGGACAATACAGTCCCACTATGGTTGCACTGGAGGTTATCTATCCCATCAACTATCCCTTATCTATTCCACAAGCATGCAAAGGCTTAATCACATTTTTTTCAAAGTTTTCACCAACACTTTATTAAAGTAAAAAAAAATGAACAAGTAAACTAAGTGTCTAAAGCAAAAGATAACCTTTATTACTTTCTTAGGGTAAAGCTTATGACTTATTAAAATAAGCAAAATGAACCAAGTAAATGTAATTAAGTGTCTTACAGCAAAGATAACTCCCTCATTACTTTTCTAATTTAACTTTACAACTTTATGAAATAAGCAAAAATGAACCAAGTAAAGTGTCTTAAAGCAAAGATAAACTAAACAAGTAAACCAACTCCAGTCCTCTGACACTATTTCTCAGTCACTCTGAGTCATGTCCATGTCTCAGCTGTTAAGTGGGACTGTGGAGGTGGCTGTGCTTGAGTGCTGGTCTGAGGTCACCATTGGGGTGCTTGGCCCCGAGGGTACCAAACAGGGGATGGTGTTTCAGGAAGCTATTCCAAGAGCTTACTCAGTCCCGTGAGGTTGAGAGCCTTCATCAAAGGACTTGAGATGTCAGGCCCAATACTGAATGACAGATTGTCCATTGACGCGCCTTGGCTGTGGGGGGTGGAGGAAGGGTTTGGGAGGAGTTTAGTGGGGCTGTCTGGTCGGCAGCTGGTGGAGGAGTGGCATCTGTGGCGTCCCGAATGAACCTGGGCCACTGGACTGGAAGTTCTGCTTCCTGCTGTGGGAAGTCTTGTAGTCATGCCTTGGAAGGTGAGGGGCTGTTGAAAAGCCGTGGAAGGGCTGTGACATCCGCCTGGGGTGGAAGGAGCAAACACCTGGACTGGGTAGGACACAGCTTCAAACTGGGCCTTGAAGGGTTGTGCAGAAGTGCTGTGTCTTCTGCCTTATCACACTGGTACTGGCCTCAGGCAGGTTCCTCAGCATCTGGCTCACATAGGTGATAAAGGCTTCCGGTCCGAGATGGTATAGTCACAGTGGAACCAGCTGAGAAGAGAAGTTCTGAGCTGGTCTTCACACTTGTGTCCCTGATCTCCAACAGCACACGTGGTCCTGCCCTCACAGTCTACTTCTCTGCTGCCATCCTCTGGAGCTGGGGTTGGGGGGTTGGGATGGGATGGGTTGGTCCTCTGGTGGCTGCTGCTTCTTCCTCCATTTGTGGACAGCAGGGCATCATCCTCCATGGCATCCTCCAAGTCCGCGGCATGGGAAGTGGCAGCTGCCGGGAAGGGTCCTTCTGCTGTGGGCCCCTGAAGATACCTGCCTTGACCAGGTAGCCTGCTTCCTGGTGGATAGAGGACTGGGCTGTCTGTGGGCTGTTTGAGGAGAGGGTCTCAAGGGGCTTGCTCCTCACTGGCGGATCTCACCTCCAGGAAACTGCACTTGGCCATGACGTACATCTCCCGGTCAGTGAGCTTGACAGTGGCCTGCCCGGATTCTTGAGGTGTAGCTTGCATATCCAGGTGTACATGTACTTTCACCAATCCAAGGAGTACTTCTGCAGGTGTACCCCAAGGCTCTTCTGCCTTGCGTCTCTCCAAGCTGTCCTGCTTCTCCTTGGGTGTCGCGGTAGAGTCCTTGTGTGGCCCTTTCTCCCCCACCTCTCCCCAGAGTAACTCCTCGTTCTCCCTCACGCCATTCCAGCACCTCATCCTCATGCTCCTCAAGAAACGTGTACTCTTTCCTCTCTCCTTCTCCTTCCCTTGCCTCTTCCTCCTCTGGCAGGGGCTTCAGCCAGGGCCTTCCAAGGGGCTTGAGACATCAAGGGCTTCTGGAGATTGTTCAGGGCCTTCCAGGGCTTGAAGGCAGGCAGGGCCTTCAGCAAGCAGGCTTTGAGGACTTGAGGGCTTGGGGCTGGTCCCACCATACCAGCAGCAGCGCTTCAGATCAGTGCCACGGGGTGGGATGCTGGGTCTGGCTTCTTCACCTTGCCAAGGGCTTGAACAAGTAGGCACGGACTTCCTCTTCTTGCCTGAACATGACGAACATGGTGTTCCTGCAAGATGTATCTGGCAGCACGTGTTTCCCTGTAATGCCTGAACTGCGTGCGTGCTGCATCCTTTTATATCCAGAAGCTGAACAATTCAATACCCCACATGCATAGTGAATGCTTTGGCATCTGATATACATCCCCGTGACATCCCCATGTTTCCATAAGGCATCCATGATTCATCCGCTTTCATCCGCTATGCATCCGCCCCTTCCGCTATGAATCTGCTTCGAAATTCTCCCCCGGAACCCCTTCGGACGTGTCATCCACTTCATCTGCTTCATCTGCTAGGGCTTCCTAATGAACCATCTGTTTAAAATCCCCGCTACGTACTACCCACACCGTTTCTTTTCCATTCTTTCCCATTGTGTTTATGCAATTTTTTGCCACTTTTTGAGTGGATGACACCCCCGAAATTTTGCTCGTCCGCTGTGTCCTTTATGCATACATTTTGCGTCCGTCGGTCCCAAAGTGGCACCGGGCCTTATCTTTCATGTTTCTTTTCAATATTTATCAATATTTGAGAACCAGTTGAAATGTTTCTCTCCTTCTTCATTATTACTTAACTGTTAATAAGCATACCATTGGATAGTCATACAGTTTTATCTTATAAGTTATTTACTATTAATAAGCAAAATAATTATTCGAATTCATTCTAGTTACTGGTATAAATTTCCTTATAAATCTTTCACATTTCTTTTCAATATTTTATCAGTCTTTAGAAACAATTACAGTGTTTCCCTCTCTTCTTTATTATTGCATTAATTATAAATAAACATACAATTAAATAAAAATACAATTTTATCTCATTAGATTATTTACTTATTTCATTTCTAACTCATTACAGTATTCTACTTTCATAACGCTATCTTTTGTACCTTTGCAGAAACCTCACTTTTAACTTAATTTAGCTATTGTCTCTGTGTTTTCCAGCTGAGCAAATACCTTTAATCCTAGTACGTTTCCCCTTTTTCTTTAATTCCTGCTTTTGTCCCTCATGAGTTCTTTCCCTTCCTATCTTCCCCTCCTTTTTCACATCCTTTTTAAAAATACCCTTCTCTCTCTAATTTTCCTTTCTGTGGTTTTCTTCTGCTTCTCCTTGCTGTTATACTTCCTTTTCAGACTATTTTTCTTTTTGACTGTTCCCTTTGATCTCAAACTTTTAACTCCTTTCCCTTTTTCCCCATTATTACCACACTTTGCATTATTTGATCATTCAAAATGGCTTCTTCTTTATCCCACCCTTCTTCTTGCTCTTGAAGCTTTTCCTTTTGCCTTTCATAGTTCAGGATCTCCATTTCAAGAAATTCAAACATGAAGCAAAAAGATCTTCCTCCCCTTTCTGCATCTTCTTTCTGTTTTTTAAGATTCATCTTCAATTCCTCCAGGAGTGATGCTATTTTAAACACTTTTGAACAACCATCCGATTGACTTTAAGTGAAAACAGAAAAAGAAAGAAAAAAACCAATGCCAAAAACTTTTTTTTATATCACCACTGATCCCACACTGTTCCTTCTTGTTTATTTTCTTTACTTTTTCTTTCCGTGGCTTACTGTATCTTTTAATAAGGTTTCAGTTGCAAAGTATCCTCTGGAGTCTTTTCAAAGTTTCACTGTTAATCCTCTTTATTTTTCCAGGTGGCACTCCATTTTTCATTATTCAAAGTTCCACCCTTTTGCCTCCACTCTTCTCCTTTTTAGGGCTTTAAAATGATCAAAAAAAAAAAATCTTTATTCTCCTTTTGACACTTACATTTCAGCTTAAAGTTGACTATTAGTGTCAAAATAGATTAATACAAATTTCTTTCTATGCCATTTTTAATTGTCAATATATCGGTTAAAAAGGGTTTTTAACCTCCTTTTCTCTCTCCTTTGTTGCTTAAAAGTCTTCTTTCAGAAGTATCCCTCTAAGCATGTTTAGATTCAGGGTACCTTACTTTGATGTTCTCTGTTGTTTAGCCCAGTCTATCCAGCTTTCCTCTTTGTCTTCCTCCTGCACAATCTTATCCAGTCAGGTTCTTCTTTGAGGTGGCCATTTCTGACCACCGCTGCAACCACCTTCGGGAAAGCAAGTTTAGACCAGCCAAGGAGGAGAGATGTGGCTTCCCTCCACTCAGCTAGCAATCTCCCCCCTCTTCACCATCTCTACGGGATGGCTTCAGCCCCGAATCCAAAAGATCCAGGTGCTCCAGCAGTGAGCACGGATCGAAACCGCGCACGATCACTGATTTTGGTCTGTTGCTGAAGAAACCCAAACTGGAAAGTCCCTAACTTTCTTTCTTTATCTCTTATTACCAAGCCAGATATCTCCCATTCTAACTCAGTATATTTGACTTTATTTCAAAGAATATGTTCTTCACTTCATAAGGGAATAATTTAGCATTTACAGCCATTAAATTTTAGAGTATTAATTTCACCCCCTCTTGAATGTTTTTGAAAGTGTAAAATATCCATTTCAGAACTCATCAAATGGGGAAGCAGCCACATTGCTTGAGCAGAAATAATTTTTCTTTTCCACCATATTTCCACAGTGTCGTAATAAAGGGTGATTTTGTTTCTCCTACTTTGGCCAAGATAATAGACTTAATAATAGACATAAGGTACAATAAGCAATCAAATCATACTAGGAAACAGTCAATATAAATCATAAGGATACAANATAGACATAAGGTACAATAAGCAATCAAATCATACTAGGAAACAGTCAATATAAATCATAAGGATACAAGCAACAAAGTTACAGTCCCAAGTGGGAGGAGATGGATGATAAGGAGTGATGAGAAGATTAATAGTAATAGTAATGCAGACTATGTAAATAGTTGGACAGTGTTGAGGGAATTATTTGTTTAGCAGAGTGATGGTGTTCAGGGAAAAACTGTCCTTATATCTAGTTGTTCTGTTGTGCAGTGTTCTATAGCGTCGTTTTGAGGGTAGGAGTTGAAACAGTTTATGTCTGGGATGTGAAAGGTACAGAGATTGGAAACTAACAAATTTACAACCAAATGAAATGTTGTAATTTTATGCAATCAGTGTTATGCATGTCATAGAAGATAATATCTTTTGAGGAAATCCTTTCTCTCTTCCAAAGAGTGAGTTCTTCTTACATAGTAAACAAGTAGGGACAAATCATAGCTTCTAACACACACACACAACACACACACACACACACACACACAAACAAAGCCTCTGCAACAGGGTCTCCCCTTTCCATAGTTTTTGATTCTCTACCAGAGAAAGGCTCTCATGAACAAAAACTGTGCTTCACAAAAAGGTATCCTTTTTTTATTTACTCCTATGTTTCTAGACCTGTTATGATAGAAATGTTTGATAAATGTAAAATATTGTACTTATTTCAGATGAGTTGGTGCCTATTAGTCTCTTTTTCATCTTGGGGACTAGCAGGCTCTTATTCCAAACATGTGGTATTGTAGCAATTTTGTATGATTTCTATTAAAATTTACATATGGTTGAATACAAAGTTTCTCAAAAACACCTGGCCTAATTGATTAAAAAAAATGGGCAAGTATTAATCTTACCTAGAAGATGAAAGTTCCAGGGGACTTTGTCTGCCATAGACTAGGCCCTATAGTTTTCTGCACTATGACTGCAAAACAGAAATTGACTAAAAGAGAATTTAATTCATTTCATATGAATAACAGTGATGCACCTTTAGCATGTGACCAGGATAAAAAAATACATTCAGAATGGGATAGAATGGAATGGAATGGAATGGAATGGAATGGAATAGAATAGAATAGAATAGAATAGAATAGAATAGAATAGAAATCTTCATTGGTCAAGTGGAAAGAAGGAATTTGTCCTTGTAAATATGTCATTTGTAAAGATGTCATCAGCTTTAAGGTTTATTTACATTTATATCTCATATGCTTGTTTCAGAAGAATGAACAGCATAGCTGGAAGGGGGAAGAGTGGACTCCAAATGAAATATTGAAATTAAAATAGCATTTTAAATAGTTGCAGAACTAAAATGCTTAAAAGAATTGGATTCCATGTGGGTTGAAAAGGCTAAAATTTTGTAAGCATAAAGAAAAGGATGCCTTTCTGCATTCTTTAACCATTCACATTATTTTACATTATGTGTGTTGTATTTTGTTGTAGGTGGTAATGGAGAGATTAGCACAAGCACAAGACAAATCACACAATGCATCCATGTCCTTGACTGACCCAAAGGATTTGCTGATTAGAAATCTGAGCCACAGTTAATTCAATTTGACATAGATTTTATTCTTCCAGATTACTTTTGATACTTGTTGCAAAGACAGTTTAAATACATTTTTGTCAATGAATTATGAGTCTGTTGGATAATGCCCATTTGAAAGGCAAAATTACTTGATTTAACTAAACCATTCTTAGAAAGTAAAAGCTTCCCTTTCCTAGGCATACTACTTTACCTCACTTGCACACACAAATTTACTTGTATTGATAAACCTTTTAGTCTAATCTGACCTTGACAAGGGGAAGATATTCTGTCGTATTCCAGATGTTAACAACTACAACTCCCATCATCTGCAATTAGCTTAGCCAATTACAAGGATATTGGGAGCTGTAATATGATCTTCTCTCTTATGTGTCAGATTACCCAGTTCTTCATTTGATTACAGTATCCATACAATCAAGTCATGATGGTCAGATTTACAGTATAAGGAACTATCATCTGCTCATTGGATTTCAAATCTAATATTGTAAATTCTAACAATCTTTACCATTATTTGATTTCCAAATACAGCCTTTTTGAATATGCATTTTGTTTAGATATGTCATAGGAATCTGGTATGCATAACAAAGAGTATGCATGTACTCTTTTCTGTCTCCTGAATTAAAACACCATGTGGCCTAATGCTTTTCTTCTTTTACTGGTTATGAATCCATATGCTTTATTTTGGAACAGACAGTTGACATATAGAAGTGCCCAAGGATTCAGAACAAGCAGAATAAGCACCCACTGCCTGTTTATTGTGGGCTTGGCATGTTGATGATGCTGTGAAGGAAGAGACAGCTGGCTATTTAGTCATGCCAATCGTGCAGACCCCACAGGTGTAGAAAGTACAAATGAATCTCAGTATGAATTGCAAAAAGAATAAAATCTACTTTGATGGAAGTCAAGCTTATTATGCATTCAAGACTTTCACACCTACTAAGGTTGATTAATGAACTGTTTAAATTTGAGTTTTGATAGCATCTGTCTTCATCAATAGAACGCAATTTTATTGATGCTGTTAGCTAATATTACCTCTCAGTTCTCCAAATATCCGTATCATTATTTTGGCTATTGGATACTTAAAGGCCCGGTCCCACTGGCTGACGGATGCAAAACGTATGCATAAAGGACACAGCGGACGAGCAAAATTTTGGGGGTG